>JAVJIF010027365.1:0-95033 GCA_038442645.1 Agave tequilana | reverse complement strand
AAGTAATAGCACAAGGAAAGAAACAAGATCACAAGCAAGTAATTAAAAGCAATAGAGTGCAATAGAAATTAAAAGCAAAATGGAGAGCAAGAGCAAAAGACAATCGCAAACACAAGTATTGTGTTCGAGGTTCGAGCCACCGCTCTACTCCCCGCCTTCACCTCCGTGAAGGGTTTCCACTATCCACCAAGGACGATTACAATGGCCTACCGAAGACCCGGCACCGAGCTCCACAACTTACAAAACCTCTACCGAAGAGTGTGTCTCTACAAGATGAAGAAGATCACAAGTCACAAGTGATCACAACTTGATTACTTAAACTCTTTTACAAACTCTCATTCTTTACACTTCCTATAGAATGAGTAAAGGATTTTTGGCTCTAAGAAGTGTGGTGAGAAAACTTCAGTTATAGAGTGATATTTGTTATCAAACGCAACTGAAAAACAAGCTCAAAAAGAATTGGAAATGAGTATCTTAAACAATTTTTCTTCTTTTTGAAAACAATGAAAAACTTGAGAATTTTCTTGATGTTTTGCAAGAGAGTCTTCTCCTCTATTTATAGGGAGAGAAAAGATTTAAAACAATTTATTTTCACCTAATTTGACCTGAAAAAGGTCTCCAACAACTCTGAAAAAAGTCTGTTAAAAAGAAAATAAAACAGATTTCAGAATTGCACCAAAGAGGAAAGAGCCGTTGGGCTGTTGCAGGCTTGGCGGTCGACCGGACCGGTCGACCGTCGCCTTGCTGCAAAGACCCGTTGGGCTCCTGTCGACCGGGGATCGACCGACCTCTACTAAAAAACAAAAGTCTCTTCGGCGGCGGTCGACCGGACGGTCGACCCAGAAAACCCGAGAGCAATCCTGCTCTCAGTCTTCCTCTGGCGGTCGACCGGACGGTCGACCCAGAAAACCCGAGAGCAATCCTGCTCTCAGACGGTCAACCGACCGGTCGACCGTCGGACGTGCACAGACGTGCATGCCCAGGCACAAAGGCCGGTCGACCGGGCCGGTCGGCGGTCAGCCTGAAACAGGAAAACAGTGTATTTTGACTTGAAAATTTTTGCAAATTAATTTTTGACTTTAAGGAAACTTAAGTAATATGCTAGTAGGAGTATATAAATAAGATCTAAACATGGTATTTATTTTTGTAAATATAGAGTCATGTAAATATATATTTAAGGCATGAAACCTAATTTAAAAAATGAAAACTTAAATACAAGACTCACATTTTAACAAAACCAAATTGTGTGTGTGTATCCTAGAGCCAATAACCAATACTCAAACTTTAACATTCTATTCTTATATTTGTTCTAGGTACTACAAGTGCTTCAAGAGGGCTTTTCACCATAAGGTCTTCAACACTTGATCCTTGAGCCCAATTTGAGTTGACTTGAGTCCAAAACCTTCCTTTAGGGAAGAATCCTTCTAGTTGAGTTAGAATCCTGAAACACACTTAAACAATAAATAATATTAGTACAAATAACTAATATGTTTTGTAATCATCAAAACACACTAAAAACGGGTGATTGTAACCTTGGGCCAACAGCTCCCACTCGAAGGTACACTCCCACTAGGTAGTATGCCACTCTCATCTTCCTTATCAAGATTAAGAGTGCCTTCATGTGACTCGTCCACTTCAAAAAAAAAAAGTCTATCAATGTCATTGATATCCCTTTTTCTTAGAAATTCCCCTTCGAGGAAAACCATATCTCGTGATTCAATTTCGGTAATCATTCTATCTGGCTGTTCACCAAGCATTACATACCCTTTGAATTCATTAGAATATCTAATGAATATACACTTATTTGCTCTAGGGCCAAGTTTTCATGAGCATGGGAGTTATTGTGAACATAGCCAGCTGCCCCCATGGGCGCATATAACTTGAGTCAGGCCTTCTGTCCTGTTCAAAGCTCATATGGCGTTGTTGAAATTGATTTGGAGGGCACACAGTTAAGAATGTAGGTCGTTGTCAATAATGCATCGCCCCCAGAAAGATATTGGGAGGTTGGCATGCGCCATCATCGACCTAACCATGTCTAAGAGAGTAAGACTTCATCTCTCCGCTACACCATTTTGTTGCGGAGTGTAAGAAATTGTCAGCTGTCTCTTAATCTCTTTTTCATTACAGAGTTTCTTAAACATCTCAGATGAATACTCACTTTCCTCGGTCAGTACAAAGAGCTTTCACTGTTCTATTTTTCTGATCTCAACTAAATTCAAATAACGTCTAAAGTACTCTGATGCTTCTGACTTATGGGAGATCAAAAAAATATGATCATAGTAAGTAAAATCATCTATAAATATAATGAAATAGGAGGCACCATACTGTGCCCTCACACTCATTAGCCTTCAGATGTCGGAATGAATTAATTCAGGGGGTGAAGATGCCCTAGTTGCTTTGCCAAATGGTTTCCTACTCGACTTGACTGATAAACAATGTGACAATATTGGCAAGCTAACTTTAGCGAGTTGGACTAGTAGGCCTTCTCTATCTAACATGTTCATTCTATCTTGACCAATATGGCCAAGTAACAGAATTTTCTGCGGTAGTAAGAAGGGATTAGAATCATTATTTGAATAATAAATATCCATAACAAATAACCCATTATGAATAAAACCACTACCATAAAAGGTGGTTCCCAATAATAT
This sequence comes from Agave tequilana, assembly GCA_038442645.1. Lineage (NCBI taxonomy): Eukaryota > Viridiplantae > Streptophyta > Magnoliopsida > Asparagales > Asparagaceae > Agave > Agave tequilana. Next base: position 92,385 of record JAVJIF010027365.1, on the reverse strand, counting down.
TCGAACATCATTATTTTTGAAGGATAAACGAAAACTAGTCTAAGCAAAGCAGTAATTGACAACAAGTTTTGCCGAACATCAAGAGCATAAAGGACATCATGGATTGGAAATGCGCATCCTCCGCGCAAGTCTAGCTTGTAGGAACCCATACCCAATACATCCACGCTATCACCATTTCCCATGTAGAGAACTTTGCTACCTAATGGTATTCGATGATACTCTACGAACCCACCTCAGTCCCTCGCTACATGTTTGGTTGCTTCTGAATTAACAATCTAATCAGAGGAAGGATGAGCTACCATGACATGACTTGTAAAAAAAATAAAGTGAGAACTCAAGTTAGGGAGTACCTTTTCCGTCTCAGTGTAATCACGAGCGAAGTGTCCTCCTTGCAATAATTAAAGCACGCTGTGCTAGTTTTGTCCTTCTTACCACACGCTTGCCTCCCTTGCAAGTGGTAGAATTAGCCTTCTCAGGCGCAGGTCAAAAATTCTCATTCTTTTCACCTTGATTTTTCTTGCGCTTGTTGGTCCAGAGGCCCTTCACTCTAGTTTTGATGATGATTAACTCATGTAGTTATAGTTTACTAATAATAGTTATATTTAGTTTCAGAATATTGATCAAAATATTAGTAGGTGATTAGCTTCAACAAGGAGTTTTGGAGCTAACACATGGTGATTTAAGAGCTCACGCGTCAAGATCGCATCTAGCACTCGTTTGGAGTCAAGATCGTTGGATCGGTTTTAGATCGAGTCGACTTGGAGAAGGAGTTCTATAAGAAGACCTCGGTGTTTAGTTTAAGATTGTGTTTATATCTTGTGTAAAGATTAGATAGTATTGATATGCTCAAATACAACACAAGTTCCAATTTTTTTTGGTTTTTCGGTTTAACCGGTTTCGTTTTTTTTTATATATATGGTTTTCATGAATAGATAGAATCAAAATAAGTTTACATTGTTTAATGTATATTATATTTGATCTATATGCATCTATGCTTTATCTATTTAGAAAAATTACTTTGATAGTCTATTTCATGAGTTGGAGTTTTGTTTTAAACAAAACTTATTTTTGGATTTCATATCAAAAACATAGATATAATATCTTTCATGTATATTAGATTCTATCCATATAACATGCTTAAAAGTTGTTTTAATATCATATTTTTTTATTTGCATGAGTTTTGGAGAAACGTTTTCCATTTTCAAAATCCTAGTTTTTGAAAAATACGGTTTTTGTTTAAGGCAATTTTTCAAGAAACACAAAAATGGTTCAAATTGTTTATATATATGTTGAATTTTTTCACACATTTTATTTCAAAGATATAATGAGAACTAATTTTTATGAAATTTATGTGATTTTATAGGATTTTTTTATTAAGTCAAAAACTCAAGTTTTTAATCCTTAAAAAGTTTGACCTGGCTGTCTGCCGGTCGACCGGACCGGTCGACCGTAGCAGAAGTTGGTCGACCGGTCCAGTCGACTGACGTGCACAGGACGTGCACGCAGCCTGGGCTGGAAGGCTGGTCGATCGGGTCAGTCGACCGCCAGAGAGAGCTTCTGCTCTCTGGAAATGGCCCCGGTCGACCGGCAGAGAGCTCTGCTCTCTGTTTTCAGTTTTCGGTCGACCAGCCGGTCGACTGGTGGCTCAATGGTCATAATTATGACCGTTGGCCAGTCGACGCCTCTGTCGACCGGAAGGGCAATTTTGCCCTTTGCTAGACTGCCAACGGACAAATTTTGAGGGGCTATAAATTTGCCCCCTCTTGAGCTATTTTCACCAAATTTTAGAGAGCAATTTTCAATCTTTACAAGTGTTTTACAGCAAGTTTTAAAAGAGTTTTGGGCTTAAAATTTTGATCTTTATTTGTTTTAAAAAGGGTTGGAAAAATCAATAAAAGGAGAAGTCTTTGGCATTGGTTTTTGATCTTCATTTCTATAGCTATTCTAGAAGTTTTTTCAAGAGTTTTTCCTTGTGTTTTTTATTTCCAAACTTTTAGTTTTCTCACACTTGAGCTATCATATGTATCCTATCTATTAGGATCTTATTTTGTGAGAAAAAATTGGTTTGTGATCACCTAGAGTTGAAAACCCTTTTATTTGAGATTGTGAGTATCCCTCTTGTGTAGAGGTGATTGTGGAGGTTGTATTTGATATCTCTCTAAGTGTAGAGGTGATTGTTGAGTTGTGCCTTTGAGCCTAATCCGTCTAGTGAGAGGTTGATTGTTGTTTGGCTAAGTGCCATCCCTCTAAGTGTAGAGGTGATTTGTGTTGTGTCTTACTTCTAGTGAGAGGTTGTATTATTGGAGAGAGGAGTTGTATACTCCTAAGTTTTATTTACCTAAATCCTCAGTGGAGGTTCCCTGTGTGGAAGTCCTGCGTGAACGAGTTAGTAGAAATCCTTCTGTGTGAGGGCGGGGACGTAGAGCTGGGTGCTCGAACCTCGAACATATCTTAGTGTTTGCGATTGATCCACTTTCTCTAAACCATCTCTCCTTTATATTGTGCATTGCATCATATCATTCATATCTTATATGCTTGTGTTGATTGTGTGCCATACTTATGTTAAACCAAGAGAGCCTTACATAACACCTCAACTCTTATTAGAGAAATTTAGAGCAGATAGTCCAGAGCCCTTCACGGAAATTTGGCTACACTTTTTGGTTACACTAAGTGTGGTACAATTTGTTTTTAATTTTGCATTATTTGTCATTAAATTAGCCATACATCTATTCATCTCCCCTCTAGGTGTACTTTCGATTGGTATCAGAGTCTACGCTCCTGATATTAGGTTTAACCACCTAGGAGTGAGATCTTGGTTAGCCAATCTATATTTGCATTTGCACATATATAGTTTGCACTTATGGATAACCCTCTCATGTTTGATATCTCTAAAATTGATATATAGAAGGTTATGATGAGTTGGCATTTAAAAGCCATAGGTTAGAAAGTTTACCTTGTCATTACAAGGAATCTTACCTTAGTAATAGCAAGCATTTAGAGGCCAACGTACAAGCCCTAGAGGCACTTAGAAAATCACTTAGCAAAGAATATTTAAATATGGTTTCTTATTGTGATTTCGCCTTTGCAGTGTGGAACATATTGACATCTCCTGAGCTACAAACGCAAATCAATGAGGAGGAGAAATCCAGTGGAGAAGAGTCTGACCAACGTTGCTTCATGGTCCAAGGGGAATGGCTCCCTTGAGGTATATTCGGATACTCAACTAGATGATAGTTCTAGTTCTTCTTGTAATGAGTGTATGGATGCACATGCTGTAAATAATGAACTAGCTATAGGTTGTGAAAAATTGTTAGAAAAATAAAACTTTTGAAAAAAGAAAAATTTTTAATTAAAAGAAGAAAATACGGATTTGTGTTCAAAATTTGATTTGGTTTTGCAAGAGAAGGAAGAGATTTCAAGTGAACGTGACTCACTTAAATCCCAACTTGATTTTGCATTAAAGGAAAATGAAATTTTGAAAGACAAAAATGATTGTGATGATGTTTTGAAGAAGAATGAAATTTTATCTTCAAAACTTGATATTATTTTAAAAGAAAATGATTCTTTAAAAAACAAAATTATTTCTATTTCAAAGGAATTAGATTTAATTTCTAATAAAATATTTCTTTGAAAAATGATTTTGATTCTCATGTTTGCCATGCTAGTGTAACTTCATCATCTAGCATACCTATTGCATGCTCCACTTTTTCTTCCATTATTGAAAATGATATATCCATTTTAAAAAAGAGTGTTGATTGTTTGGGCTCCACTTTGAGGCAATGTGCCTTGAACCACACACGTTTGGAATCTATGTTTCAAAAAAACATGTTCCTCCTATGCATGCACACCAAACCACGGCATATACATGCTTTTCAAGTACATACACACAACACTATTTATGCTTATGTGTACACATGTACACATTGTAGATGTAAGGGCCACCTTGTAAGATTTTGTTATGATAGAGTACATAATGTAAATTTTGCAAACAAATTTGTTTGGGTTAGGAAAGGTACTAACTCTCATGGACCCACCAAAAGCCACCCTATTGTATTTGATGTAGGTGTGGGCTCTCACTTGACGTGAGAGTGATGGTGCCTTGAGGTGGGTACGTTTCGAGCTTAATGGTGACTATTTTGGATGCATCACTTTCAAGGGGAGTTTGGTGGGAGGACCACCTTGGTTGGAGACATAGAGATGTGCCCTAATGGTTTTTGTAACGATCTCTAACTCCATTTAGTTTACATGCTTTCATGATTATTGATTTTTTTAGCACGTATTGGTTTTCATTTTTTAATGTTCATTATGTTAAATGCACATGTAAATTAGACTATGACATACATGTATAGTAATCGAGATACACCCATGTTTATATGGACCCATATTTTGTGTTCTCACCATAGTTTAGCTATTATGTATATCATAGCTCTAATAGCACGTGGATTTACCATAATGATCATATGAGTTTTGTTTGATTGTTGCATTTCATGTTGGATTACATGTTTAAGATGTAGTTTTCATTAAAACTTATGTCAATACTTGTACAAACTAGTGAGTTACAAATTGATTATTATATGTTTGTGCCTAAATGCTCATTTTTATCCATTAGATGTACTAGTATAGCCTAGTTTTAATGATTCATACATTTGACTTGTATTCCCTATTTTTGGACATGTTTTTCATGATGATGTGTTTTAGCTTCATGTATATTAATTTTGTCAAAACTTTAAGATATACATGTATAACCTTGAGTCATTTGCCTTTATGTAAATTCTTTGTGGACTCATTCATGTTTGGATATGTATGTATACTTCTAGTTTAGACTAAACATACATATACATTGAAGTTGATTTAGTTTTAATGATTTGATAAAGGAATTTCATATTGAGCTTAAATATCTCATTCCATAATTTTGTTGACTACATGACTTTGTACACTCACATTATTTGATGTTTACTCATGATTTTTATTTTCATGAGCTTTCTATGTGCTTTATAGACTTTGAGTATTGATGATTGTGTAATTTTCATATTTTCATGGATATATTCTTATTTCATTCCTTACTTGAAGGATTTGTACTAGTTTTTAAGTTTTTCATAAAACTAGTTGCGTATTTCTTCATTTTGGAAGAGTTTTCAATTATGCTAAAATTATTTTCAAACTTATTTTTGAAAACCCCTTCCATCGGAGGGTGATTGGATGGGCGATCATGCCTTATATGCTCAAATTGAAAATTATTTTAACATGTGCATGAATAGGGGGGTCTTTATGAGTTATACACTTGATTATCATTGTGTTTTTCAATTGGTATCACAATTAATATTTATTTTGTATACTCATATTTGTTTCTATATATGTATGCTTCAACTTCAAATAGTATCAATTTTTATTGATATTTACTCTTTCATACATATATATGTGTTTGATTGTGCTTACTATATCTTTATATCTTTGAGCACAAGTTTTGTTATGCTTAACTTGATTAGTCCTTAATGATAATTATTTTTCAATTGGTATCTTATACAAGCTTATGCATCGTTTTCATTAGTATTTCATAAAGGGGGAGAAAATTCATGTTGTTTCCTTCAATTGGTTTTTTTTAAAATTAGTATCTTACTCCCACTCTTTATGTTGAAAAAGGATATTTGTTAATTGATATCTTAGTTTTCAATTAGTTTTCCTACGCTCCTAATGAAAAATATTTTCAATTGGTATATGTTTCCTTTTCAATATTGGTATCAAGAATCTTAATTGATATAATTCTCTACTTGGTATCTTTATTGCAAAAATAATTTTAGTGTTTAACCAAAAGATTGTTTATTTTTTTGGTATCAATACTTACCATATATATATATATATATATTCTTACAATTGTTATCAAAAGTGTAAAATATTTCAATTGGTACTAATTTTTACAATTGGTATCAAGATTTACAATATATATGTTTTTATTGGTATCAAAAACACACAATGTTTCATTTTCTATTGATATCAAAATTTTACATGATGTTTCAATTGGTATCTTTTAGTACTTTAAAAATTTTGTGTAGTTTCTATTGGTATCATACTTTGGTATGAAAATGTTTTGATATTTATTGCTTATATGCAATGGAAGCTTAACATCTTCTCTATATATATATATTAATGTTGAGTGTATCTCATATTGAGGAGCTTGACCGTTCTTCTTTATGTCTTACACATGTGTAGAGAGAGCTTCACATCTCCTTTTATACATTGTATATTATACTTTATGTGGTTAGGGTTTAGTCATCTCTTTTCATATAAATGCATATATGTAGGGGGAATTAACTTCATGTCTCTCCTCTTCATGAATGTATAACATATACACCTTTATTATTCTGATTTATGCAAAAGGAAGAAAAATATTATTTATGCCTTTAGTGTTTGTACCTCTTTGTTGATGAATTGACAAAAAGGGAGGGAGATATTTTGGAGTTTTATATATGCATGTTTACTTCATGTTTAATATGCATGTTTATTTAAATTTGTTATCTCTTAATATTGGTATCAAGAGCATCTTTTGTTGGTATCAAGAGCAGCATTTTTTAAGAACATTTTTATTTTAAAATTAGTATTAAGAGCAAGTTTATTTCATTGTATCAATATCTTGTTTATGCAATTTATTGTTGAGCATTCATTGCATATCTTTATTGTTTATTTCTATGCATGAGTGAAGGAGGACTTCTATGAAGCTTAACTTTAATCATGCATACATAACTCCATGAGTTTTGTCATCATCAAAAGGGGGAGATTGTTGCCCAGAGCCCTTCACTCTAGTTTTGATGATGATTAACTCATGTAGTTATAGTTTACTAATAATCTTGTGATATTTATTTCAGATATTTGATCAAGATATTAGTAGGTGATTAGCTTCAATAAAGGAGTTTGTAGTTAACACATGGTGATTCAAGAGCTCGCGCGTCAAGATCGCATCTAGCACTCGTTTGAAGTCAAGCTTGTTGGATCAGTTTTGGATCGAGTCGACTTGGAGAAGGAGTTCTAAAAGAAGATCTCGATTTGTTTAGTTTAAGATTGTGTTTAGATCTTGTGTAAAGATTATATAGTGTTGATATGCTCAAGTACACAAACAAGTTTCAATTTGTTTAGTTTTCGGTTTAACCGTTTCAGTTTTTCATATATATGATTTCATGGATAGATAGAATCAAAATAAGTTTACATGGTTTAATGTATATTAGATTTGATCTATATATATATATCTATGCTTCATCTATTTAGAAAAACTTACTTTGATAGTCTATTTCATGAGTTAGAGTTTTGTATTTAAACAAAACTTATTTTTAGATTTCATATCAAAAACATAGATATAATATCTTTCATGAATATTGGATTCTATCCATATACAACATGCTTAAAAGTTGTTTCAATATCATGTTTTTATATTTGCATAAGTTTTGGAGAAAACGGTTTTCCATTTCTAAAATCCTAGTTTTTAGAAAATACGTTTTTTAGTTTAAGGCAAATTTCAAGAACACAAAAATGGTTCAAATTATTATACTATGTGTTGAATTTTATCACATATTTGTATTTCAAAGATATAATAAGAACTGATTTTTACGGGATTTATGTGATTTTATGGGATTTAATTAAAGTCAAACACCTAAGTTTTAATCCCTAAAAAGTTTGACCTGACTGTCTGCCGGTCGACCGAACCGGTCGACCGAAGCAGAAGTCGGTCGATCGAAGCAGATTTCAGTCGACCGGTCCGGTCGACCGACGTGCACAGGACGTGCACACAGCCTGGGCTGGAAGACCGGTCGACGGGTCGGTCGACCGCCAGAGAGCTTCTGCTCTCTGAAAATGGCCCCGGTCGACCGCCCGGTTGACCGACAGAGAGCTCTGTTCTCTGTTTCCAGTTTTCGGTCGACCGGCCGGTCGACCAGTGGCTCAACGGTCATAATTATAACCGTTTGCCGGTCGACCGACGCCCGGTCGACCGAAAGGGCAATTTTGCCCTTTGCCAGACTGCCAACGGGCAGATTTTGAGGGGCTATAAATTTGCCCCCTCTTGAGCTATTTTCACCAAATTTTTAGAGAGCAAAATTTTCAATCTTTACAAGTATTTTACAGCAAGTTTTAAAAGAGTTTTGGGCTTAAAGATTTGATCTTTATTTGTTTTAAAAAGGGTTGAAAAAAATTAAGAAAAGGAGAAGTCTTTGGGATTGATTTTGATCTTCATTTCTATAACTATTTTAGAAGTTTTCCCAAGAGTTTTTCCTTGTGTTTTTGATTTCCAAACTCTTTAATTTTCTCACACTTGGGCTATCATATCTATCCTATCTATTAGGATCTTATTTTGTGAGAAAAAATTAGTTTGTGGTCTTTGTGATCACCTAGAGTTGAAAACCTCTTTTATTTGAGATTGTGAGTATCCCTCTTGTGTAGAGGTGATTGTGGAGGTTCTGTTTGATATCCCTCTAAGTGTAGAGGTGATTGTTGAGTGTGCCTTTGAGCCTAATCCGTCTAGTGAGAGGTTGATTGTTGTTTGCTAAGTGCCCATCCCTCTAAGTGTAGAGGTGATTTGTGTTGTGCCTTATCTCTAGTGAGAGATTGTATTGTTGGATAAAGGAGTTATGTACTCCCAAGTTGTATTTCCCAAATTCTCACTGGAGGTTCCCTGTGTGGGAAGTCCTGTGTGGATGAGTTAGTGGAAATCCTTCTGTGTGAAGGCGGACGTTGAGCTGGGTGCTCGAATCTCGAAATATACTTGGTGTTTGCAATTGATCTACTTTCTCTAAACTCTCTCTCCCTTACATTGTGCATTGCATCATATCATTCATATCTTTATGCTTGCGTTGATTGTGTGCCATACTTGTGTTAAACCAAGAGAGCTTTACATAGCACCTCAACTCTTATTTAGAGCAATTAGAGGAGATAGTCCAGAGCCCTTCACTGGAAATTCGGCTATACTCTTTGGTTACACTAAGTGTGTTGCAATTTGTTTTTAATTTCTCATTATTTATCATTAGATTAGCCATACACATATTCACCCTCCTCTAGGTGTACTTTCAGCGCTTCGGCCCAAATGGCATGCACCAACCAGACTGAGCAGTATAAGACGAGCCATTTGCTTTAGCAGCTTCCAAGCGCTCAGTTTCAAGCTCCAAATGGCGCGAAAGATCATCAAATATATTAATCTCATTGTGCATCATGTTCAGTCTCATTTGCTCTCAAGTGTCATGTAAAGAACGGATGCCAGGTTGGACTTACTGTTCATCACTTAAGTTGTTTCCAGCTGCTTTGAGTTTAGAATTATGGATAACATTTGTCTAAGATGTTGTTTCATACTCTCATTAGGGCACATCTTATGAGAGTCAAACTTGAGAGTCAACGCGCTCAATCTCGTAGCAGAGATTTCACCAAACTTAAGTTTCAGGGCATTCCATGTTTCGTGAGCGGTCTTATCGTCCTTGAACGCTTTGATCAAATCATTGTCCATGCTGCTCAGAATAACAAAGCACACACAACGATCTTTCTTGGCCCATTTTGCATAGGCCTCAACATCGCATCAGTGTTATGGACCACTGCCCTCCTCTGGGGGCGCTTCTATGGACTATGTCAGGGTTTTCAAAACTTCTTTCTCATCAAGGAGACACCGAATCTTGCAGTGCCAAATGTCATAATTTTCACTGTCCAGTTTCTCTCCTTTGCTCAAATCAGTAAAGATATTATTATTGGCACACACAAATAATATTTATTTTGCAGCAAAATATACTAATATAAAGCCAATAATTCACATACAATACAAAATCGAAAGATCATTAAACTCAAAATCATCATTTATATCAAATACTTATTATTAGTTAAATTAGGTTTTTGTGCAAAATATATATAGGATCTTAAAACAAATCTCAACTATACTCTCACTCAAATAAAAGATATTAATAATTATTTAGTGATGCAACGTACATACCATAAAATATTATTATAAGGGCTTCTCCAAACCCGAGCCTTGCTCAGGGACTAGTCCTAAAGAATCCCGTAAGGATGTGTCCACTGGAGGCAGCGCCACTCGTGGGCGCTCCTGGCCATAGCAGTGCTTGCAAGCTGCAGTAGCGATAGTTGCCCATGTGAGAACTATTAGTTAGCAGCAGTAGCCTTACCAATGACGCTATCTTGCTGCGACAACGACAGCTTGGGGAGCTGTCAACTATGGCAACAACACCCCAAGAGGCATTGTTATGCTTGGCAAAGCAACAGTGCCCCAGGGCGTTGCTAGCTGGGGTAGCAATGCCCTAAGAGGAGCTACCGTTAGAGCCAGCAGTGCCTCCCAAGTGGGCACTGCACTAGGCCGCAGCAGCGCCCCCAGGGGCGCTGTCGGTCAGGCCGCAGTGGCGCCTCTCCATGGGGGGCTGCCGATAAAGGGCGGCAGCGCTCCCAGAGGCGCCACTAGCCTTGGCAAAGGTTACAGCACCCGAGAGGTGCCACCAGCTCTATAAGCGCTGAAGGAGATGAACTCCCTTTTGCTGAGGGAGAAGAACTCCCTAAAATGAGGGGAAAATTCCTTTGATCGATTTTACTCGATCATCCCATAATGTAAAATTTCATAGCAAAGCTCTGATAACAATGTAGAATTTTGAATAAACAGAATCATAAACGAGATGGATTAGAATTACCTCAGTAGAAGCAGTAGTTGTGGTAAGTTCAATCCCGCTCCTTATGGTCATTTCGATTCTCGACGGTAGGTGAACGTTACAAGAAGGCCAACCTTGAATTCACAGTTCAACTACTCAATGAAATCAATTTTGTGATTGAGATAAAAGAGGTGTATTCTTAGTAAAAAAAAAACTTCTTCTGTAGAAGACAAAACTTCTTAGAAAGAAAAACTTCGACCCCACATTGTACTTCTTATGAGTTTATGTAGTGGTTAGGAGATAGGATTGCAATGTTCTCTCCCACCAACAAGATCTTAGAGATATGATTGTAATCCTCATATCTAATCAATAAGATCTTAGGTGATAGAATTGTAATTCTTATCTCCAACCAACAAAATTCTTTGAACATAGAGTTGTAATTTAACAACAATTATCAAGATCTAGATCAATCTTGATTTGAATATAAAATCAAGATTATCTTATTTCATCCTGAGGAGATCTTTCATATATTCTTATGGGAATTTAAAATCAAGATTATCTTATTTCATCCTGATGAGATCTTTCATATATTCTTATTGGGTTTAACCCACTATGAGTGCCCAAAAATTCTCAACTGCCCAGCGGTATTTTATTCCTACAACAAATATCAAACTTTTATTAGTTTGAGTCTTTCTCAACTCAAAACTCAAATTATTACTATTATTATTACTCTTGTGTTGCTGCTGTTATTGAAGTGTGTGTTTACAATTATGTTTTCTTTAGAACAATCACATGTTAAGTATTATTGATGCAAGCTGTGAACTTTGATTTATTAGTTTTGTTACACAATGTGTAGACTCAAATACTCGTACATTGTTTCGTTATGTTCCCTTCGGTAAATATCCTGTGATTTCCATTGATCACATAAATTTTAGTTTGATACTTTACAAATAAGTGATTTCAGAGTAGAGTAGAGTCTTTGTCAATAAAAACTACAAAAAAGAAAAAAAAATTAAATTGACGTTTTTGACTCGGTTGCATTCTCATCCTCTACTTCTTGCTTCTACTCATTTGCGCGCACACTTCAGCGGCATCAAATCCATCAAACTAATCGCTTAATGTCCTCCAGCATCGAAGGAACCATGTCGTCCTTTAATCTCTTGTCATTATTATTATATATATTGATATTTGATAGTGAAGTATAATGATTTGATGTTACAATAGAAGCTTCAACCAAGTCTAGTTTGGTGAACAAAAAGAAAAAAACACCACCATTTATGAGACACGAATGAAAAAGTAAGAACTAGAAACTAAGGACTATCCAGTGAGTTGCTTTGGTACAAAGGCAAATGCCAAACTTTTTAATTCAAGTGAAAAAAAACTTCAGACCTCCGGCAAAAATGGAATTTTTGATTCGCACGTCATCTTGATTCCATGATGCCAGCACTGCGTCCAAAAACCAATTTAATCTAACATCATCCGAAAATTCCCACATTTGACTAACAAATTATGAAACTAACTACTGTTAAAAATTCTCTCCGCCGCCCAGAACAACACCACTCACTGACAAGTGGGACCCACGATAGGTTGATTCCGTTACTCGAGCGGCTGTCCTTTTTAAAAAGTGGCGCCAAATGGAGCGTAAAGCAACGACCAACCAACATCGTCGCGTTTCTGAGCTGGAGGTCGACAAAGATTTTATGGACAACCCCCTGAACTAATAACTATTTGCAGAGGCCACCTTTTGCTTTAAGCAGCAGCTGCAACTGGAGGAGGTTAAAGTGCAAAAAGGGAGTGGAAAAGGTGCGGGAAAAAACAAACAGGAAAAAAAAAAGAAGAAAGGGTAGGTTCCCTTTCAGGCTGTTCTTTTCAAAATCAAGAATGGGGCTGTCTACTAAAATTTCAAGCAGCAGCAGCAGCAGCAGCAGCAAGAGCTGCTCTGGATCTCTCTTCCCCAATCCTTACCTTTGCCAAGCAGTGATCTTTGATGGGTGAGCCCTGTCTTGTGTGATCTCTCTGATTTCAATTCAATTTTGGGCTTCTAGCCGCAGATTTGACATGGGTTTCTTGTTCTGATTCTGTTTGTTGTGGAAAGCTTTGATATTTCCTAGTGGTTTTTTTTTTTTTTTTTTTGATTTGTTGATTTATTCTCTTTGGTGATGAAATTCGGTGCTAAAATGTGTGCACTGTTTGATTAGTTTTGTTCTATTTTCACGTGATCTCCTTAGCAAGCCATGATTGTTGAATTAACACAGAAGAAGGAGATGATTATCCTTTGAATATAATCGCAATGAACATGTGAAGGTTGATTTGAGAATTCTTCTCTTGGGAAAATGTTCACATGTTTATGGCCTAATACTTGAATGCCCAATTTTATGTTTTATAGATCATGATAACTTTATGGCTTTTGGATCTGAAATAACTCCCTTATGTTGGGGTATTAGACCTATGAGGAAGGAGATAATCTTGAGAATTGGCTGAATTGATGTATAGATGAAAAATTAAATTTTCTCCTTAATATGAAATGGAATTTGCTCTCTAAAACTTTTCCACATACAGATCATCATATGGTTCTTCAGAATCTAAATATGAAGGTGGATTTAAAAGTTTTATTAACATTACAGAGATCTTCTCTAGACTTATAATAGTTATGGGAGACATGGTTCCCTCAAAAAAAGTTATGGGAGACATGGGTTTAATCTAGTTTTTAGTTCTTAATGCTCTTTTGGTCTCGCAGGTTAAAGGACAAACACTTAGCTGTATTTGTGGTGGATGTGTGCGAGTATGAGCAAATGTTCATCGTATAAAGCATAGTTCATTATAGACTCACATCGATTCAGTTCCATGGGAAGTGTATTGCCGTTTTTTGACTTGCCTCAAGCGAACTCATCCAAGAAGTTGGTAGCGCATAAAAGGAAAGGCGATGGTAAGGATTTTTTCTCTTCTTTCATATTGTAGTATTGTTTCAAGGATATAATTTATAGAGAAGATGTGACATAAACAGTCAAAGAACACTATGACATGTTCATTATTTCAAAGTCCTTAACCCTTTTTATGCTTTGGCTTTGATAATGACCTATTGATGTTTTGATACTAGGTCATGAAGCTCCTAGGAATAGTTTGGAGTTCTGCATGGAAACATCGCACAATTATAATGTCATTCAGGAAGACATCCGGTGAGTACTTATTTCTTTCTGACTTTAAAATTACATAATAAACTTCTTCAAAATAAATCACATATTAATCATTTTTTTTGTTGATTCCTGTTTGGATTGCATAATGGTTGTTCACTTGCTGATTAAGGTATCAGTTATTGCTAAGTGGTAGCAATTCTACCAATATTTTGTGTTTTCTCATGGTTCTCTTTCTGTAATATGTGGGTATTCCGTTGAAATTTCACTTGCTGATCAAATGATGTTATAATATGGAAGACAATTGTATTTTTCTGATAGATTCCAACAGTAATTCATATGATGGTAAATAGCAATAATTCTTCCATTCAGGTACTTGTCATGGGTTCAAACTAGTCATTTACAAACACAATGAAATAGCAATTAACATCATGTATGTTCATAGCTCTTTACAGTCTTAAACAGCCTTTTCTATTGTGTCACTTTGTACTTTTGGCATATTTTTATACTACTAGCTATGTTGTACGGACACGAATACGCCGACATGGGCATGATGAGACAGACACACTGACATACAATAAATTCTAGAAATTACAAAGAGTAAGAAGTATCGTGCCCGACACATGTGTCTTACACTTGTGTCCGACACAAGTGCCCAACACGACATAGCTTCTTCCTAAATTGCTAGTGTCCTGTAATTATTTTATATCTGCAAGTCACTGTCTTAAATTCTCAATCTCGCTATTCACCACAGGCACGGGTCTTTCAGTCGGCAATTTTACCTACCTTTCACATCTTTTTATGGTTGATATCTCAATTAGACATCTTCTCTACAAACTATTTTGGCTAAAGATACTTTCTCTGCAAACCATCTCATTTGATAGTAACATTAGATCTGAATGCCACACACCACGCATTCCAGTGTTTATTTCATATGCTTGTCATAGTTAAATCTTCCACTGTCGTCTTTTTTGCGCATAAAGGATAGCTTTGATACTAATATTTTCCATGCTTTCATATCAGTACTCCTGCCAAGTAAAGCAGAGCCTCTCAAGAATGAGTTATCGTTCAAATGATGCCCCAATGAAGAGGTTGATTGATGAGGAAATGTCAAAAAGAATGAACAAGCAGCGCAATTCTCCCAGTGTTGTTGCCCGTTTGATGGGCATGGATGCTTTACTTCAGAAACAAAGCCAACGACCCACACATACAATGGAAGGATGAGAAACCTAGAAGTAGTTTACGGAGAAAGGAGGCCACGAACTTGAGCTCAAGTCACCATGCATCCTCTCTTAGTTCGACCTCAATTAAGAAACAAAACAAGATATAGTGCCCTATGATATTAAGAAAGAACATCCAATCCACAAACAGATTCAAGTTGGCAAAACCACAGCCACGAGAACACCCTCAAGAAGAGTTACTGCAGAAATTCAAAAGGATTTTGAGGCATGGCAAACATCAAAGGTGTGGGAAAACTCAAGGACCCTAGAAGCAGATAATTATATTCAGCAGGCAAAAGTTAATCAAATCTTGCACAAGAAAATCTCAACAAAGAAAAAATAGCTCGGTATTGGGATTCTAAGAGCTATGCAACCTACAAGAAGCCTACTGACCTAGGGTTATGCTTCAAAAAATCAACCAAAAACAGTTGCGGAACAATGTATTGTTTTACCGCGAGACAACTATATGAATAAGCAATCGGCCATGACCAAGTTCAATGAGAAGCAAGATAGATCTTCATCAACAAGGATAGTGATTCTAAGACCAAGTATGGAAATGAGTGATGATGCTGAAGGGTCCTGGTCTGGCTCACCTGAGTTATTAGAGAAGGAAGCCAGCATGCAAGATTTCCTTGAGGAGGTGAAAGAAAGGCTCAAATCTGAAATTCTAGGAAAGGCTAGAAACAATAACACAACCAGAGGGTTCACGGCTGAACCCTTTTGGTGAGAGGTCTGGAGACACAAAACAATTTGCACGGCATCTAGCAAAACAAATAAGAGAAAGTGTCACTAGGGAATTGGGACATCATTGGTTCGGTCAGAATCAACCAGATCATATAGAAGTGAATTCCAACTTAATGGACCAGAATTCCCAGAGTTCATCAATAGAAACACTGGAAAGCTCTTACAAGAGAGACTCAAGAATGTCATACAAAATGAAGCAGATGTGGATATTCCTTTGGCCTATACTGGAAGGCCCAGAATGGAAAGGGTGACGTCACGATCAATGCATGATTTCCCAAAATTGGAGAAAGAATCAGGCCATTTGGAAGAGCAAAAAAATCCCATTGTATCAGAAGTCATCAGAGGTGAGCAGAGTGATGCCGTACTTGATGCCGAGCCCACATCTCCAAGGAACTTGTCAGATCTTTTTCAGCTCCAGTACCTGGAACAGCGTTCGCGAAGCTTTCTACAGGACCAGCATGTATTGACAGGGCACACATCCGCCGCAAGCATGAAGCATCTGAGCATTCTTCACCAGAATTGAGGAGAAGAAAGAAAGCTGGTTTCAACCTTAAAGGCACTGTCTCGACTTTGAGACAGAATTTCACTCTTAAAGGGAAGTTTTTGGAAAGAAGACACATTCGGTAGATGAATCAGCTCCAGATGAATTTGATTCTTCGAAGGTTCTTCTGACTGTGCCGTCTATAGTTGCAAAAGTTGGCAGTGTACAGGTAAATGCTGTTCCAACTGATATGCTTATTGTTAAAATAAATTAGTAATTAGTTAATTATATCTAAAACTTCGTTATAGGAGTATAATAAACAACAGATCAAAACAAGAGGGAAAAAACAAGGAAAATAAAAGAAACAGGACAAATGCTGCAACCTAATCTGATTACATATGGGTTTTTGTTTGGCCACACAGGAAAATTCTACAGAGGTTTCCACCAAGCCCTGCATCAGTTTCAAGCAGCTCCCTTGACGAATTCTGTCGGCCAGGTGTTCCGAGTCCTGTGTCCCCATTACAGGCACCTTTTATTGAAGACCAATCTGCAGCTAAAGTTACCACAGAGAGAAGCTCTATCCTTCCTGGTAGGAACAATTTGATTATCATCAACTACTTGTATTGTGTTTCATTTTCTGCAAACAAGTCAATATGCTTTGATGCGTTTTTTTCTAAGCTATATATACCTAGACCATTACAACCTTAGAATAGGTAGTAATAGTGAGGAGATATTCACATACATTACACATACAAGTGAAAATCTGCCCTTCTCGTTGGTAGCAATTGCTTGTGATGGGAGAGGTCATTGAGTTCGGCAGGCTTCCAATTTATTTAGAGGGATCGAAAAGAAGTGCATGCGTTCAACATGTTTTCTTTTATATTCTTGAAGTAGGTTTTCAGTTTGTTTATTTAACCACGAGCATGGTCCTTAACATAACTGAAGGGAGAAAGAAGTCTCATTTTGACCCTAAACATTTGGTATACATGTCTGTTGTTCTTGTTGTTGGGTTCTGAAAAGTTTCTTACAAGTTTTTCTTTGTTCGAATACCTGTGAAAAATTTGGTTTATGTTAATTTCATTTGTACATAGTTGCAAGATTTCCTTGCTTCCTACATTACTAATGTATTTAAAACATAATCAAAGCTTAACCCTAGTGTATATTTTGCAGTAGGTGGCAGGAGAATGTTTTATAACAAAACTGTAGTTTTGAATCCAATAATTCTACTAACCAGTTCCAATAGCTGACAGTCCAATGGTTTATAACTGTTTTAGTTCTATCAAAATTGCGCACATGACCCCAACTCTTATTCTTGCTTATTGTATTGACTTAGTTTTATTCTTGCTTATTGACTATAATTAAATGTTTTCCGTTTCTCCTCCTCTCACAGAACCAACAAGTCTTCCACAACATGTCGACCATGGTGGATTTGAAGAAGCAGCAGTTGAAGAATCTCACGAGCATGAAGCAGTTGAAGTTGAAGGGCATGCACAAGCTTACATAAGAGATATCCTCATCGCTGCAGGATTATACGAAGATGAGATCTTTGATGAAGCTTTTCCAAAGTGGGATGCATCAAAAAGGCCAATTCCCAATTGGGTGTTTGATGAAGTTGAGGAAGCTTATAGGCAAAAAGGGAATTTGGATGAAGCCGAATCTCTGTTCAGTTATGGTGATACAATATAAGTCACAAATTGTTATTTGACTTAACAAATGAGGCATTGCCAAGGATACTAAAGCCGATGACGAGTTATATGTTCAAGAAACGGGTGACAAGTCCCAACACAATTCCGCGAAGGAAAAAGCTATTGGATGATTTGTGGTGGCAGATCCAAGAGTGTATAAACCCCGCCTTGAGCGAATCAAATTCAGCAGACGGAGTGGTGGCTCAGGATGTATTGGCAGATCCATGGTGCAGCGTTATGCATGATGATCTTTATGTCACAGGGAGGAAGATGGAATTGGTGATTCTGAGGATTTGATTGATGAGTTCATGTCAGAGATGCTCTCATCGCTGGTACATGAAATGAGATCGTAGTTAAAGGAGTTCTGGCGGCTTCGTGTATTTTTATTTATTTATTTATTTATTTATTGTGCGTGTGTATATTGGTGTGAAGGGGTTGTAGATGATGTTTGGATGCTTGTGCTAACCACATTTGTTATTCGATCGGTTGTTAACATGAACTCAATAATGTATATGATGGGGAAACTTTTTTTCGTGTTTTGCTTGTTTGATGAGGTTGATATGGGTTGACAAAGCTTCTTTAATCTACTGAGTGCATTGCATGTTGAAGGATTGATATTTGATAATCCGATGATGGTTGACTTGGTTTCATTATTTTATTTATTTCTTCCAATTACTATGTAGTTTAGACCTTTTGGGTTGAGTCCTGCCTTTATATTGAACTCAACAGATAGTTACTAGCCAAAAAAAAAAGAAAAAAAGAACAGTTTAGTAGTTACTTATCAGAACTTGAAGTCATACTTCTTTGATCTGCAAAGTTAACTGCTATTGCTTTGACAATAACTGTGAATCTCTAGCTTTTTGCACCATACTCATGCTGAACTTGCTTGTATAGCGGAATGTAGCTAATAGTTTTCTAAAAGCCATATTTGTTGCGCGCGCATAATATTTAACGAGGTTCGATAATTTACCTACGTCTTCGGAACAAGAGAGAGATTTATTGATTCAACAACCAAGTACAAATTTTTTCTTACATACAATTCATGAGGACTCTATCCCTTTATTTATAACCAGAGATTCTTAGGGTTTAGGAAACCACAATTAGATTCGTCTCCAAATCAGAAAAAAGTCTGAATTCGAACAGGAGAACAGATTCACTAGTCACGTCGTCGACAGGGCCGGTCGACCGACCCTGTCCTTCGGTCGACCGGTCGATCGACCGGGACCAACAGAAATCCAAGGATGTTAGTCGGTCGACCGCTTCGGTCGACCGTTCTCCTTGCCACGGTCGATCGGGCGGTCGACCGGGATGTGCCTGTGCACGTTGTGCATGCGGTCGACCGGGCAGTCGACCAGCCCTGTCCTGGCCTGCTGCGAACAGCGTTCTCGCTTTCTCTGAACTCCGATCTCTGCGCTATCTCTTCCAATGAGTTTAAAAAACTCTCATGATTTATTTTATCTCCTCTTATCTCCTCTCTCCCTACAATTCTCTATCTCCGTGAAGATTTTTCAAATCTGAGCCGAACTCCAATGAACATGGCGAAATCGACACACGATCTTAGCTTGAGCGTTCCGAACGAAATCAACACGTGATATCGGCGAAATCGACACACGATCTCGACTTGGCCAAACAGACGAAACCGTTCCAAATGAATCGCTATCATGCACTTACAATTTATTTCAAATAATCGCACGGGATCCAACTTGAGTTTGTCGTTCCTTTAGGTGACTGTCTCCAAACTTTAATATCAATTGTAAAGATTTCAAGTTTCAGCTCAGCTATTCAAAACAAAATGTACCATACATGCCTTCCTAACACTTCATCGAAAAGAATTAACGCCATATGAGTGATGGGCCTTTGGGCCTCTAGTTTTGATGATGATCAACTCATGAAGTTATGATTACTAATGATCTTGTGTTTAATTAGTGACAGATTCATTATCAAGATCTTAGTAGGTGTGGAGCTTCAACAAAGGATTTAATGTCAAGATTTGGAGCTAGCACGGGGTGATCCAAGGTGCTTTGGATCAAGCTTGGACCAAGTCAAGAAGATGAGAAGCCTTCAAGGGAAGACTTCAAGAAGATGAAGACTTGTGTCTAGGTATAAGATTTTTATTTGTTTTAGATAAAAATGTAAAAGATAGAATAGTTGGTGGATTGCTCAAGTCATATCACACACACACTCTTGATAGAATTGTTTTCATGATAAAAATTTCATTTCATAAAAGATTTTCTTGTTAAGAAAAGATTTTCATTTTGTCAAAATTCTATTTGGTTCTTGGTATTTCAAGTTTACATATCTTATATCCAAAACCAAGTTTAGTGCTTTATGTCAAAAACTAGATATTCATCTTAATTGTGTAGTGGATCATATCCATACACACTATGCTTTAAAGTATATCTTGTTTTTGTATTTGATGAAAATTTGGAAAAACATGTTGTTTTAGAAAAACAGTTTTTATTATGAGCCAATATTTCCAAGTTATAAAAAATAGTCAAATATTTAATAACATGCCTTGATTTTGTGCAAGCATGTTTCTATATCATAAAACTATTTTTTGTAGAATTTCTAAGTATTTATGGGATTTTTTATTAAGCCAAAAAGACCAATCTTTAATCCCAAAATTTTCAGGTTCTGGCAGTTCTGATTTTTCAGAACTGACAGTGGCCGGTCGACCGGGTCGGTCGACCGGACGTGCACAGACGTGCACGCCTGTGTGCACTGGAGAACGGTCGACCGTGCCGGTCGACCGCTTCAGAGAGTCTGCTCTCTGGAAATTCCGGTCGACCGCACCGGTCGACCGACAGAGAGGTAATTCTCTGCTCCAGGTGCGCGGTCGACCGGACCGTCGACCGGAGGGCAACGGTCAGATTCTTGACCGTTGCGGTCGACCGGACCGGTCGACCGGCAGTTCTGACAGAACCCAACGGTCAGATTTTTTTGGCCTCTATAAAAGGGGGTTTTGTCATTGTTTTGAGCCAAGATTTTTGGAGACCTTAGAGCCTGTTTTCTCATATTCATTTCAGAGGTTTTTCTTCACAAAAATAGTGAGCTAATACTTCCAATCAAAAGGGAAGATTTTATAAGAGTGTAAAAGTGATTTCTTGAGATTTTCACCAAAGATTCTTTCCTTGCTTTCTCACACAAACACTTGAGCATCCATTGAGCTATTCATCCTATAGGTGTTGTAGTGAGAGTTTTTGTAGGTGATCAAGTGTTTAGATCACCAAGATTTCATCTTGTACTTTGAGGAGACGGGCAAGTGTGCTCGTGATTGTTTAGGGTTCGGGTGCGAACTCTTGTAGCTTGAGGTGCGGCCTCGACGAGCCGGTGGGCTTGTGGTGTGTAAGGGACTTTGGGAGTCCGAGGGCTTGTAGGTGTTGCGGCACCAAGGAGAGATCCGGTTGGATCGTGCATAGTGGAAATCCTTCGTGTGTCGAAGGCGGGGATGTAGAGCAAGTGTGCTCGAACCTCGAAACAAACCCTTTGTGTTTGCGATTGCTCACTCTTGCTCTCTTACTCTTTTTGTCTCACTTATATCTTGCATTACTTTATAGTCTTTATCTCTTATATGCATGATATACCTTTGTACTCATAATTGCTATACTTGCTTGGGATTGTTATTAACACTAGTATTCAACCAAGAGAGCCAACGCGGCACCTCAACCCATTCAAGGGGATCTAGAGGAGTTTGTCCAGAGCCTCGCAAGGGGAATTCGGCAACACTCTTGTGTTATACATAAGTGTTCAATTAAAAGAAGTTTAATTTGATCAACTTAGTTTTAATTCCGCATTATTTGTTCACAAGTGACCATTAGATTAGCCATCACCTATTCACCCCCCCTCTAGGTGACATTACAATTGGTATCAGAGCTAGTGCTCTTGATATTGGGTCTAACAACCTAAGAGTTAAAGATCCTCTTTTAGGCTAATCACAAGATTTGTACACACACTATGGACTTCATGTCACCACCCACCTTTGACATTCTTAACATCCAAATTGGAAGGTTAAGATGTCTTTGTTCCTCAAAGGACTTGGCCTTAGTGTATATCTTGTCACAACTAATAAAGAATATTGCTTAAATGGTAAGAACATTGAGGCTAATGCAAAAGCCCTTCATGCTATTAAGTCAACCCTAAATGATGATTATTTATTTAGGGTTTCTAATGTTGAATCGGCTTTTGTAGCTTGGAACATCATCACCTCCCTTGGCGAAAAGGACCCATACTATGCGGGGAGCGATTCGGACGTTGGAAGCGACATCTCCAACGTATGCTATATGGTCCAAGGGGATAACCCCCTTGAGGTAAACACCGAATCCGATGATGAGGATGTAGACATATCATATGATGAGCTTGCTACCTTTTGTCATCTTGTGCTTGAAAAATATGACATGATTAAAAAGAAAAATAAAGATTTGAAAAAGGAACTTGATTGCATGCATGTAGAACATGACTCTTTTAGAAGTAACATTGCATGTTTAGAAAAAGATAATAAAATTTGAAAAAGAATTTTGACGCCATGCTTAATGATAAAGATTCTTTAGAAAATAAAATGGCATGCTTAGAAAAAGAAAATGAAGATTTGAAAAATGAGAATATTTCCTTAATGTCTAAATTGAATGTTTTATGTGAAGGAAATATGATTTTGAAAAATAAGATTGATTTGGTGGAAAAACAAAAGGAAGATGTTTCTCAAGAAAATAAATCTTTGAAAAGAAAAATTTGTGAAAAAGAAAAAGATTTTGTTTCACAAAAGAAAAAGAAAAGTGATTCTATATCTCATCATGCTTCTCATGCACACATTGATCAAAATGAGATTAAAAATTTGAAAAATAAAATTGATAATTTGAGCTCTAATTTGAGCTCATGTGCATTCAATCATACTAGATTGGAATCCTTATTTCAAAAGAAACAAGTTCCTCATACTCATGCACATCATCATCATGACCATGCTTATGATGCACATCATGCTCACACTCCCACTCATAAGTATGCTAAGGTGTACACATGTACACATTGTGACCGCAAAGGCCATCTAAGAAAATTTTGTTATGAAAGGTTAAATGTTCTTATTTTTGATAAAAATAAAAATGCTTGGGTTCCTTACAAGACTAACCCCATAGGACCCAAGAAAATATGGGTACCAAAATCCCCACATTGTGTATTTGATGTAGGTGAGGAATCTCTCAAAACGTAAGAGATTTGGTGCCTTGATGGTGGGTGCATTTGAACTAAAATGACACATACTTGGAGCACCGCTATCAAGGAATTTTGGTGGGTCAACCACCATGCTAGGAGCTTTAGAGTTGGTAACGATTTCTAAACTCCTATTTCATTTTTGCACATGCTTTTAATTTCATGTAGCATGTTCATATTTTTTTTGGGTGCTTCATGTGGCATTTACATGCTTAAATGTAGAATGTGTCAAAACTTGCATTTATACATATATGAATAGTGAACTACAATTGACTCATACATATTTGAACTTCATGCTCATTTGTATCCACTATATGCATGTGTATAGGCTAGTTTTGATGATTCGGTCATTTATACTTGTTATGCCTATCTTTGATCTTACTTCATGTATATGTGTGTTTAATTCAAATCTAATAAATATACATGTATACCCCTTGAGTCATTTGCCTTCATGCAATATATATTGGACTCTTTCATATTTGGGATATGTATGCATATTGTTAGAATTGGATAAACCATACATATACCATGAAGATTAGTATTTTAAATAAAAAAAGGGATTTTTCATGTTTTTGATTCATACAACAAAATGTGATTTATGATCTTTTTGAGCTTGAATGACTATATTTATAAAAATGCTATTTACATGATCTTTTGAACACTCATCTTTATGATACAAAATATTTTTGAGCTTTATGGACTATGAGTGCTTGAACTTTTGTGTATTTAGTATTATTCATGGAAAACATTTGACTTTGTATTTTTGAAGGATCTTTAACTAGTTTGTCAAAAATCCATTTAAACTAGTTATCTATTCTTCAAAATTGATTCACATGATCCTATTTGTAATCATATGGATACCTCTTGAGTCATTTGCCTTTCATGCAAATCTATATATGGACTCAATTGTGTTTTAAGGATATGTATGTATACTTAATGTCTTGTCAAAACATACATATATCTTGAAATATAATTTTGTTTTTAATAAAAATTTTGTAATTTTTTTTAATAAAATTTTTGTGATAGATTTCATGATTTCAAAATTTTAAGGAATATTGAGTTTATTGCTATTTTTCATGATACCATGTTCCACATAACACTAGCACACTCACTTCTTTTTGATATGGACTTTATGGATAGAGTGTTTTTTAGTGCCTTGTGTTTCATTGATATTTCATGAAAAATTTTTGCTTTATTCCTTGATTGAAGGATTCCGTACTAGTTGTTAAACATTTCCATTTAACTAGTTCGAATTCTTCAAGTGGTAGATTATGTGATATATACACTAAGCTTATTTTTCTATTGGTATCATTGGTTATTTGCAATTGGTATCAATATGAACTTTTTTTTTTTTGGTATATACTCATATTTTGCTTTTCCTATATATGTATGTATCCATCTCAATTGATATAATTTCTTCATACATGTATATGATAGTTTTTGTGCTTGTTTTACAATTTGCAATAGTTTTTTTTTAAGAAAAATTCAAATTTTTTGATTTGTACTGTCTATATGCAAGGAGAGCTTAACATCTCTTCCATATGTAGATTCATGTTGAGTGTATTGTGTATTGAGAAGCTTAACATCTCTTCTTTATATGGTACACGTGTGTAGGGGGAGCTTCACATCTCCTCTTATGCATTACATAATATGTGTTATGTGAGTTAGGGCTTGTCATCCCTTATTCATGTAATGCATATGTGTAGGGAAGTTAACTTAGCGTCTTCCTCTTCATGAATTTATATAGCATATAAATCTTTATCGATTACTTTGTATTACCCCTTCTTGATCTTTTTGCTTTTTTTTACAAAAAGGGGGAGAAAATTTGTTTGATGTATTTTTACTTTGAACCCTTTGTTGATGATTGACAAAAAGGGGGAGAAGTATTTGTAAGTATTTGTGATATATGCATGTCTTCCTTGCTTAAAGGGGGAGTAAGATTTATGTTTTATGCATATATGTCTTTGATTTGCAAATAGGAGAAAAGATTTGATTTAAGATTTGATTTATATGATTGCATCTCTCTACATTTGCATACATGTCATATGCTTCATTGCCATATCTTATTATTTATGTCTATGCATGAGTTAAGGGGGAGCTTCTTTGAAGCTTTACTTTAATCCATGCATATATAACGTCATGAGTTTTGTCATCATCAAAAAGGGGGAGATTGTTGGCCAAAGGCCCATCACTCTAGTTTTGATGATGATCAACTCATGAAGTTATGATTACTAATGATCTTGTGTTTAATTAGTGACAGATTCATTATCAAGATCTTAGTAGGTGTGGAGCTTCAACAAAGGATTTAATGTCAAGATTTGGAGCTAGCACGAGGTGATCCAAGGTGCTTTGGATCAATCTTGGACCAAGTCAAGAAGATGAGAAGCCTTCAAGGGAAGACTTCAAGAAGATGAAGACTTGTGTCTAGGTATAAGATTTTTATTTGTTTTAGATAAAAATGTAAAGGATAGAATAGTTGGTGGATTGCTCAAGTCATATCACACACACACTCTTGATAGAATTGTTTTCATGATAAAAATTTCATTTCATAAAAGATTTTCTTGTTAAGAAAAGATTTTCATTTTGTCAAAATTCTATTTGGTTCTTGGTATTTCAAGTTTACATATCTTATATTCAAAACCAAGTTTAGTGCTTTATGTCAAAAACTAGATATTTCATCTTAATTGTGTAGTGGATCATATCCATACACACTATGCTTTAAAGTATATCTTGTTTTTGTATTTGATGAAAATTTGGAAAAACATGTTGTTTTAGAAAAACAGTTTTTATTATGAGCCAATATTTCCAAGTTACAAAAAATAGTCAAATATTTAATAACATGTCTTGATTTTGTGCAAGCATGTTTCTATATCATAAAACTATTTTTGTAGAATTTCTAAGTATTTATGGGATTTTTTATTAAGCCAAAAAGACAATCTTTAATCCCAAAATTTCAGGTTCTGGCAGTTCTGATTTTTCAGAACTGACAGTGGCCGGTCGACCGGGTCGGTCGACCGAACGTGCACAGACGTGCACGCCTGTGTGCACTGGAGAACGGTCGACCGTGCCGGTCGACCGCTTCAGAGAGTCTGCTCTCTGGAAATTTCGGTCGACCGCACCGGTCGACCGACAGAGAGGTAATTCTCTGCTCCAGGTGCGCGGTCGACCGGGCCGGTCGACCGGAGGCTGCAACGGTCGGATTCTTGACCGTTGCCGGTCGACCGGACCGGTCGACCGGCAGTTCTGACAGAACCCAACGGTCAGATTTTTCTGGCCTCTATAAAAGGGGGTTTTGTCATTGTTTTGAGCCAAGATTTTTGGAGACCTTAGAGCCTGTTTTCTCATATTCATTTCAGAGGTTTTTCTTCACAAAAATAGTGAGCTAATACTTCCAATCAAAGGGAAGATTTTATAAGAGTGTAAAAGTGATTTCTTGAGATTTTCACCAAAGATTCTTTCCTTGCTTTCTCACACAAACACTTGAGCATCCATTGAGCTATTCATCCTATAGGTGTTGTAGTGAGAGTTTTTGTAGGTGATCAAGTGTTTAGATCACCAAGATTTCATCTTGTACTTTGAGGAGACGGGCAAGTGTGCTCGTGGTTGTTTAGGGTTCGGGTGCGAACTCTTGTAGCTTGAGGTGCGGCCTCGACGAGCCGGTGGGCTTGTGGTGTGTAAGGGACTTGGGAGTCCGAGGGCTTGTAGGTGTTGCGGCACCAAGGAGAGATCTGGTTGGATCGTGCATAGTGGAAATCCTTCGTGTGTCGAAGGCGGGGATGTAGAGCAAGTGTGCTCGAACCTCGAAACAAACCCTTTGTGTTTGCGATTGCTCACTCTTACTCTCTTACTCTTTTTGTCTCACTTATATCTTGCATTACTTTATAGTCTTTATCTCTTATATGCATGATATACCTTTGTGCTCATAATTGCTATACTTGCTTGGGATTGTTATTAACACTAGTATTCAACCAAGAGAGCCAACGCGGCACCTCAACCCATTCAAGGGGAATCTAGAGGAGTTTGTCCAGAGCCTCGCAAGGGAAATTCGGCAATACTCTTGTGTTATACATAAGTGTTCAATTAAAAGAAGTTTAATTTGGTCAACTTAGTTTTAATTCCGCATTATTTGTTCACAAGTGACCATTAGATTAGCCATCACCTATTCACCCCCCCTCTAGGTGACATTACAATGAGCTGACCAACGAATGTGTTTACAACTCAACAACTGAATGACCTCGAAAAGAACTGAACATGAGCCAACTGACTGACATTCCACTCCAAATGTCTTCAAGACGATCTAAGCAAATATGAGTAAAGCACACCAAATATCAATATCGGCTCAAAAAACTGGATGTATAACCCCTTTATGTAAACTCAACTATCTTCTCACCGGAAGATCAAATGTTTATCGAGATCACAACACTTCACCTCTACGTGAAGTCCAACTCTTCACCTCTACGTGAAATCCAAATTAGCTTCCGCTGCCAATTCTCGAGAACCCAAATACATCAGATAACTTCATACAGATTGTATCACCAAATATGGCTGCGCCTATATGACTGTCTAAGTACCTTGCCCAAGGGATCTCGTCAACTGTAGTTCATTAAACGAGCTCCACCGAGCTCAAGCAACTGTGACTAAATCTTCAGCAGTGAACTAAATTGGCTAAGTGATTAGGGAAAAATCGCGCACAAAAAGTGTATGTTTTGAAATCGATATTTAAAATGTGTGTGATTTGGTTTCCTCGATACTTCCGTTATAGCATAGAGGCTAAAACGAGTCGAATCCATAAGGACGGGAAGCGATAGAAGTTTTACCGAAATGTTCACGTGGTGTTAAAAGTTCTTCTATGTTTGAAAGAATGAAAATAAGAGAAAACAAAGAATAAAAAGAGAAGTACAGTGAAACACGAAGAAGTGAGAATATAGAAGACAAAATGTGTGGGTTTTGAAAGTATTTCTAAAACAAAGTGAAAAGATAAGAAAACTCATGGCTACTAACTACTAATAAACTCTACTAACATGCTAACCTCTTAATAATAGTTGTCTCACATGTCTTATTGGCCATAACTAGTGTTTTCCATTATGTTTGCAAAGGGGAAAAACTTACAAAAAAGAGTTTGAGGAGCTAAATTACAAGTATTCTTAAAAAGATTACAAGTAGATCCCCTCAGAGATTCTGGAGAAGTGTGCCGATAGGAGTCTGGTCAGCGCGCGACCACTTTGTCCCTTTGACGATGCGAGCGATGAGATTCCCTTCTCGCCTGGTTCCGGGAATCAGAGAATAGAGGATTGGTAGAACCCTCTTGCTGCTTCTCAAAATCGCCTTCGATAAGGAATTCCTTCTCGCCTGGTTCCGGAGATTCCTTGAGAAGAAGGACGATGTTAGGGTATCAACACCCTGGATAGAGAAAGCAATTCTCTAAAAGGTCTCTGAATTCGAGAACGCACGGTGCGTTATGAAGAAGCCTCAGTCGAAGAAGCTGATTGATCGATTCTTGCGATCAGAAGGCAATTGATGGCTCCTTCCTCTGCAATCCGATGCCTCTCCCTTGTGCCCCTGACGGGCTATTTATAGGGAAAGTAAGGGTATAATCGTCCCCTTTGAAGATATAGAAACAGATTGAACCGAATCTGTTTGAATCTGGAAAGTAGCCTTGCTGCGAGGCTAGAAAATGGCAAATCGGTTGATCTTTCCGATATGTTATGATCCTTTCCATATCGTTGATTGATTCTCCTTGATCCACTTACTCGTTTCAAGAGAGTCAAGAGATTGTGGCAATCACCTGCCATATTTGAATCCTGATTGGATTTGATTAGATTGAATCCGATCTCATCAGGAGATTTGATTGGTCAAAGGTTGACCATAACAGGCTGATGGCGGAGTTGCCCGCTTTGAGGCTCATAGCGGAGCTAGAGGCAATTCCTGGCGAAGTCCGAAAAGAGGGTTTTCGGCGAAGCTATCAGTTAGCTTCCTGGCGGTGCTCTGGATGATGTTAGCCTCTCAAGCGAGGCTATCTCCTTGGGCTAATGTAATGCTAAATGCTAGCATTTTAGACCTGCTGAGGTCTGTTAGAAACAATCCGGGTTCACTGTTCTGCTTGCTGGATCAGTGGAGTCCATCGCTTCCTTGTCCCTTGGAGGTGGGTGAAAACTGGTCTTCAGCTCGTCTGTCCCTTGTCTTTTGTAAATGTCAACAAGTTTAGACATCGTTCGGACCAATGAGAATCTTGTCTTTTTAAGTGTCAACAAGACCCCCTTCAAAGTTTTCGAAAGTCTGCAATAGCCCAGACTTCGAAATACTTTGAACTGCTGTGATGGTGGTGTGGAGTATGAACATCGCCATGATGGTTGAGTTCAGCTTCGCCTTCAATCCTGCTTTGGGATGAATTCGCCGAAGAATTGCACTGGTTCGCGAGTAGCTTCGCGTCGAGGTAGCTCAGTATCTGGGCTTCCAAGAAATAAGTTCGCTTTGGAACTCCTGTTGCCTTTTCAATGCCAACTGCCATGGGGCGGTTACGAGGAGGATCATTCCTTCTTTCGCACCAATCGAGGGAGATGTTCTCCGATTTGCACGTTTCCAAGGGTTGATATTCCCTTTCTTCAAGGCGCCATAAATGCCTTTTATGAGGGAGACGTTCTCTTCCCTTGTACGGTTCCAATGGAAACCGTTCCTGTTATCAAGGCGCAGTAAATGCCTTGAATGCGCTCGTGCTTCCACGCTTGAGGTGATCGCACTCAGGCCATGGGGCCTATAAATAGGACACTTGAGGTCCTCTGAAGAGAAGTGCCTTGCCTTTCTTTCTTCCCTTCTCTTGGTTGTGAGAGATACTCAGATCTCTGAATTAGTAGGAAAACCCACTCTGGTTGTCTAACCGGCCAAGGACCAGTAAGTCTTGATCATTCAAAGACTTCACTGCTTTTTAGGGAACTCATCTCCCTTGATTTAGCTTTGGCAGCTCGCTTCAGGGATTAGCTTCCCTTGTTCTTCATCTTGCAATTGGCTGCTGCAGAGAAGGATCTCATCATAGCTTTCTGTGAAGCTATCATCTTGGCTTGATCAGAGAAAGATCATTACTTGTTAAGTCCGCTGCGCAGGCAGGACTTGGGACTTGGCTTCTTCAATAGTTGAGCCAGTCTTGCCATATTGGTGAGGTTGAGACTGTTTCTCACAAGATCAGTCTGACTTTGCCGTATAGGCGAGGCTAGGACTTGGCGTTTGCTGAGCCAGCCCATGGTTGCTGTGCAGGTGGAGCTTGTCCTCTGCTGAAGTCGGTCGGATTGCTTTGCCGCTGAAGAATCTGACTTAATGTTTTTGCAGCTCTTTCTGTGCTTAACTGCTAACTTGCTTTAATTTGCCTTGCAGCGAGCTATGCTTGCCAGTCTGGTGACTTGATGGAAGAAGCCATAAAATTGCCTTATGCTTCCCCGGTTGAAGCTTTACTTTTAAGCAGGAGGAACAATTCGGGGCAGCGGATGCGCGTCCCAGAGGCTGTTGGCAGCCTCTTATCCGAGATGATTCGATCTGAGGTGAGGCTGGTTGCCGACTTTCAACTTTGGTGGCCTTCGTCGGGGACGATCCACTTCAGGGGAGTGGGCCTCATACCCGTCAGATTACTAGCATCAAAACTAGTTCCCATTATAGGTGATCTGACGTGTTGGCGGCGATAAGCTTTTATTGCCAGGCTTCAAAAAAAATGGCCTGGTAAGACCCGCCATTTTGTGGAGAAAAATGACCGTGTCCTGGTGGCAGAACTGGTTACAGCCTTGTGCAGGAGGAAGGCCTTTCGTGTCCAGTTGATCTGGTCTGGAAGCAGATAAAACCGCTTGTATGCCCTTATGCAAATAGCCTTGCTAGGCAACTTGGTGTGTTGTATGAAACACAACTTTGATGTAATATCAAATGTATCTTTGCTTTTAGATCAATGAAAGTTCTTTGTCTGATCATTTGATTTTTGCTTGCTTCACTGAGAGTTTGGCCATTGCTGGGCTAAACTGCGCACGGGCATAGGACATAGCCCTTCCTTTGAATGATCTTTGCGAGGCTGTCACGTCAGCGCCTCTTTAGAGGGCTAATTCAAACCTTTCGGTTAAGTCCTTGAAGGATTGCGCGAAGTCCGCACTTTGCTCTTGTGCGGAGTTAACCCCTTAGTGGGATTGAACCGTCGCTTTTGGGAAAGCGCCTCAGGCGCTTCGGGCACTGTTTCGAATTAATTCGAAACGGCGGCATGTGCCCTTTTCGAGGCCTTGATTTAGGCGTTGATTGGCCTATAAAAGCCCGATCGAGCTGAGAGAAAATCATCATTTCTCTTTGAATTTTCCAGAGTACTTGACTCTTCTTTTCTTCCTTTTTCAAGAGTTCAAAAACTCCTGTAATTCTTCAATGGCGCCTAAGAGACGAGCGGGAAAGGAAGCAGCGACTTCTGCAGCGGAGGGCCCTCCTCCTCCGTTCATTGAGCGACCGATCGCTGGTAAGAGACTCTCTAATCTGATTAGAGAGTGGCCTTCATCCTTTGGAGTCGATACTCGGCTATTAGGACGATCGAATATGATCTGTCCTTATCAGGGAACTCGTTTCCCTTAACTTCCCTATTTTGCTTGCACCAGGGAGTTAAGAACTGAACAGTTCTTCTCTTAGGCTTCCATAGGAAGCCATTGCTTGGGCAATCTTCATCCTGTTGAGGAACAGGATATGGGTCGTGTGCCTTCAGTTGTGGCCACGAAGGACGACTGTTGGTCATGAAGTCCTTTTGATGACGTCAGCCCTTAGGGCTATGCCACTTCTTGCAAAGATGCAGTCTTATCTGTGAAGCGAAGCTTTTTATCAAAGCTATTATCCCGCTGTCCCTGCTTACTGGGCGAGGCTATGCCTTAGCGAATTTTTGTGTCTTCGCGTCGATTTGATTGGTGAACTAATCATAGTTCATTTTCTTTTTGTTTTTGCAGTGCATCACGCCTCCGGCCTCCAGAACAGTCTATTTGGCGTAACCAGTCGAGCAGGGAGCATCAGCTTGCAGTTCATCGGGCAGGCTTCCTTGTTCAGTGAGCCGAGCCCCCTTGTACGGGATACGCTCATTCAGAGTGGTGGCCCGCAGGCCATGCGGAGCATTTTGACTACGGCTCCGTTTGAAGATATCGACCGTCAGGCTTACAAAAAACCTGACTTCATGTTCGGGGATGCTGCACCTGATCCCGATCGCCAGCTACAGGCCGGTGAAGGCCAGTGGATCTTCCAGTTGGACGGCGAGAGATTCTATCTCCCGTCTACTAAACGGCATTTCGCTTTGTCTTCCTTCGCGAGCGTGACTCAGGCTCGGAAGATGGCGTGGGGCGTGAGCCTAAATGCCGAATCTGTAAGTGTCGGGAGGTTGACATTCCAGACCGGCTATTCGAGGGCGGGCTATCCTCGTAGCATAATAGGGCTATACCCTGGGAAGGTGGCGAGGGACCTTCCAGTAGGAGAGAATCCAGCTGCGGCGCCGACCTTTGGCACTCAGTTCTGCGAAGTTGACGGGAACTATCCCGCCACGGACTTCAGGGCTCCTGGTTGGGTCCACCCTCCTAGGTCATGGTGGGCTGAGTTGACCAATTATATCCTCAATCATTTTGAGGGGGAATTAGAGAGGTTGAACCTCTATGAGGCCGTCAGGGCGACCTGCTACGGCATTGAGATGAAGGTGGCGTGCTTCTACGCCATTCTTGAGTTGTACTGCCCAGCCTCGGGGACTTTCTTCACCCCGGTTGGTGAATTGGGCATGGCCCTGCATGAGATGCGAGAGATCTCTGCTTTGCCCTTCGGGTCTCTTCCATATGAAGAGTATTTTCCGTGTGAGGCGGAGCTGGCCCTCTTGGAGAAGCAAGAGCCTGCTTTGCTTGAGACATATCGGGAATTGGTGTGCCATTTGCACATTTGCTCCAGCATCCACACCGGTGGCAAAGGTAGCTCGAAGAGCTTGAAGAGCTGGGGGAACTACTTGTTCCCGGACATGACTAGTGTGCCCGAGGCAGCTCATTGCGGAGTTGTTGAAGAAGACATCTTGGCGAGGATGGAGGTGCGTGCTGAAAAGGACATCGTCGTGACAGAAGATGATGGTCCTTTCGAGAAGGGTGATGTTCTTCGGAGCTTTCACCATCAGGCCCGTCGGCCTATGTCTCGCAAGGCGTTGCTGGCTGGCTTCTTAACCATCTGGTTAAAGAAGTGTGTCGTGCCTTCTTCTTCGGGTGACATTGTTCACCCGAATGTGCTGCTGCCTGCCGTTCGCTTGGTCCATGGCCACCGTCTGGGTCTTCTCCCGGCCATGGTGTGTTGTATTCAGAGGGGCCTTCGTGTACTGACGGAGGCTTTCTGCAGGCCAATGGCGTCAAGGCGAGGGAAGGGTGCCGTCTTGCCTCGTGACGGGCCCAATCCTAGGGTAGGTTTACCGTACACCTACTTGATGGCGTGGTTCGCCTTGCACTGCCCCAGTTTGATTGGAGCTGGGGAAGACCCACCTCAGGGTGTTCAAACGGCGCTTCTCCGTCGTTTTGAAGGCTGTCTGTGGCAGAAAACTTATGTGGCCGAGGCCCGTAAGTTAGTGCGTCGCTATGACGCTTATAGCCTGTTCCGTTGCTTTCCTCGCCTGCGGGGTGCAGGATACAACGAGGAATTCCATGATGTGGAATCAGGTCGGTCCCCCATGAGTCGGGGTGTTTTCGAGTGGCTGGTCTGTATCCGGCCCTCGCATCTGCTGTACCGGAGTGGGGATACCTGCTACATGGAGCCCTACATTCCGAGCCGGTTCGCCCGCCAATTTGGGTATGACCAGTTGTATGTGGGCAACCCGAATCCGGACCTGACTTTCATGGGGAGCCTCATTGATGGGGCTCGTGCTTGGCGGTTCTTTACCGCGGATGGCACTAGAGCGTGGCTACGCACGCCGTTGAGGGATCCCGGCCTATGGACGACCCTGTGTTTCTGCCAATGGTATGCAGCTTCGAATTCCACGCCTCCTGGATTCAAAGCCAATAGTTCAGGTGTGAAGTTGATTTCTCATCGGCTGAGGCAGAAGGCTTCTGATAAGATGGAGGGCAAGCGAGTCCGTGTTCCTGGCATAGAGGAGTTCATCGCTGTGGATGATAGCGAGGCTTCTGATGCAGAGAGCCCTCGCTTCGAGGAAGAGACAAGACCCGATGCCCCCGAAGCAGGTGCTCGTGAAGCCGGATCTGGTGTAGTGGGGACAACTCCCCCACAGCATGTGGAAGAAGTGGAGGAAGAGGACTCTGAGGTCCACTTCAAAAGGAAGCGTGGGAGTGGATCCCGTAGGAAGTTGTCGGCGAAGAAGCCCCGTCGCCAAACTCCTACCATTGTGGTGGAGGGTGAGCCCTCTGCTGCGCCTCCTTCTGCTGCTCCATTAGTGGCTGAGCCGTCGGTTGCTGAACCGACTACTGGTAAGATTGGTCCCATCTAATATGCCTTCAGCACGCTTTACATGACTCATCATTCGCTCTTTGTTGCAGGAGCTGAGGCAATTGGAGAGCAAGGGGAGCACTACGATCCCCTGTTCACTTATGGAAGTGCAGCTGGTTCCTTTGCTCGCTCGGAGGAGTCCGGAGGTGATGCGGCCGATATTGGCCCTTCGGGCGCTGGGACTTCTAAAGGAAGTCCTATGGCATCCAGCTCTGCCGGGTGGTCTGCGGAGGAATCGGCGAGTGGGCCGGCTATCCGCGTTGAGTCTGGTAAGAACTTTCCGATGGGACCTTTGGATTCCGATGCGGCTGACGAGGTGACATCGGCCTTCGGTAAGACTAAGCTCTCTTGGTCCTCGCCTATTTGTTGCGTCTCCTTTTTGACCTTGGTTTTGTTGCAGGCATTCGTCCCCAAGGTGCATCAGCTTCGAAAGAAGCGGAGGGTTTTCCTGAAGGGTCAAAGGGCGATATGAGCGCTTCGACCGGGGCAGACGCAGCTGTGTTAGACGCGCTGTATGGCGACCTGCCTTTTTATCAGCCCAAATCAGCGGAGGGCCCTGAGGTTGAAGAGGCGGCAGTCCCGGAGGTACCCCCACTTCCAGTCATATCAACGAGTGGGGTGCAGACTGTCTTGCCGAATACGGCATTGAGGGTGATTGTGAGCCCTACCTCCCCGACGCTGGTAGTTGAGCCTGCTGCTCAGGAGGTGGTTGCCAGTCCTACCTCCGCGGTGGCTGGCGTGCTGGTGTCGCTGAGGACTCCACCGAGGTCACCTTTGGCTTGTTCTGCTGCTGTCGATGTTCCCGCTTCTTCTTCCGCGGTGGTGTCGACTAGGTTGGTAGATTGCTCCGAGGTTGTCTCAAGGGTTGATGAAGCTGAGAATGACTTTATCGGTAATCTGGTCGACAGCTTCTATAATAGTTTGGAGCAGACTATCGGTCTAGTCTTGAAGGGCTCGCCTGTGCCATTTTCGAAGCTGAAGATGGTTCTCTCCCGTGGCATCGAGTGTATCCGGGACTTTGAGGGGTACCATCAAGCTACTGCTCTGGAGCTCCTGGTAGATGACCTTGAGAAGGACGTGGAGGAATGGCGCCATTTCCATCGTTCCGACGCAGCGTCTTTGGCTGATGAACGGCTCGCGCGTCTTGTCGCCCAGAAGCGCGAGGCTCAGCTCGCTGCTCAAGAGGCTGTTGAGGCTATCTCCTCTGACTTGAGGTCCTTGGAGGCAGAGGAAGCAGAGGTTGGGAGTGCAATTGATGCTTCCAACAGTGCTCTTCTTGACGCTGAAGATAAGATCAAGAGGGCTGAAGAGATGATCCGAAAGGCAAATCTCCTCTTGTCCAAAGCTACACAGATGCGTCACGAAGAGTCTGCGCGGCTTAAGCAGCTCAGGGCTCGAAGTGAGGAACTGGCGGAGCGGAAGTCATCACAGAGGGCGACTTTGGCGGAGACCGAGGCTCGTCTGGCTCAGGCGGTGAACTTCGATGAGGCAGAGCTAAGATCACAGGCGTTGGCCCAGGCTGAAGATGACAGGAGGACGCGGCTAGCTTCTCTCGGAGATCGGATTCGATCTTATCATGTACGCCTATAGGCTCCTCCATGTATCCCATCCTTCTGAATTAATAGAAAGATTTTTCTTTTGTCGTCTGTTGTTTGTTTGGATAATGAGGCATGGCTGTCTGTTGGTTCAGAGGTCGCAATGACATAACCAATTGAGATGTTGCCAGTCTCGAAGTCAGCCCTTTGCGGGGCTAAAAAGGGGAGATACTTGCCTTTTGTAAATGTCAGCAAGCATCGAGATTGAGACTTAGCTGTCTGCTGGTTCAGAGGTCGCAATGACATAACCAATTGAGACGCCGCTAAGCTCAATGGTAGATGAAACTTGGCCATCTGCCAGTTCAGAGGTCGCAATGACATAACTGGTTAAGAAGCCACCAAGCTCCAAAATAGGTGATACTCGTCTTTTGTAGATGTCGACAAATATCGAGACCTGTCTTTTGTAAATGTCAACAGGACTCGGGATCGAGACTTAGCTGTCTGCTGGTTCAGAGGTCGCAATGACATAACCAGTTAAGACGCCACTAAGCTCAATAATAGATGAAACTTGGCTATCTGCCAGTTCAGAGGTCGCAATGACATAACTGGTTGAGAAGCCACCAAGCTTCAATCAATAGATGATACTCGTCTTTTGTAAATGTCAACGAGTATCGAGACCTGTCTTTTGTAAATGTCAACAGGACTCGGGATTGAGACTTAGCCGTCTGCTGGTTCAGAGGTCGCAATGACATAACCAGTTAAGACGCCACTAAGCTCAATAATAGATGAAACTTGGCTATCTGCCAGTTCAGAGGTCGCAATGACATAACTGGTTGAGAAGCCACCAAGCTTCAATCAATAGATGATACTCGTCTTTTGTAAATGTCAACGAGTATCGAGACCTGTCTTTTGTAAATGTCAACAGGACTCGGGATTGAGACTTAGCTGTCTACTGGTTCAGAGGTCGCAATGACATAACCGGTTAAGACGCCACTAAGCTCAATAATAGATGAAACTTGGCTATCTGCCAGTTCAGAGGTCGCAATGACGTAACTGGTTGAGAAGCCACCAAGCTTCAATCAATAGGTGATACTCGTCTTTTGTAAATGTCAACGAGTATCGAGACCTGTCTTTTGTAAATGTCAACAGGGCTCGGGATTGAGACTTAGCTGTCTGCTGGTTCAGAGGTCGCAATGACATAACCAATGAGACGCCACTAAGCTCAATAATAGATGAAACTTGGCTATCTGCCAGTTCAGAGGTCGCAATGACATAACTGGTTGAGAAGCCACCAAGCTTCAATCAATAGATGATACTCGTCTTTTGTAAATGTCAACGAGTATCGAGACCTGTCTTTTGTAAATGTCAACAGGACTCGGGATTGAGACTTAGCTGTCTACTGGTTCAGAGGTCGCAATGACATAACCGGTTAAGACGCCACTAAGCTCAATAGCAATGGAGTTTGGGAATAGTCTCGTTTTCACGGGGAGAAACGAGGGAATCACTGTCATAGGTTTAGTGTTAACGTAACAGCGAAATATATGTGGTCCTACCATTCTATGGATGAGAATTGGTAAGTGATTTTGGAGGTCTCATTTTCTTGGAGAGAAACGAGGGGATTGCTGTCATAGGTTTATTGTTAACGTAACAGCGGAATATATGTGGTCCTACCATTCTATGGATGAGAATTGGTAGGTGATTTTGGAGAGGGAATCAAGTGGGAACGGGTCCCTTGGGATTTTAAGCAAACCCCCAGCTATCAACAGGTTTGACATGCTTGGAGAAAGAGAGAGAGGCTCTCTTTGTGCGCATTCCGGACGCGCGGATCTCGATCAGAGGTGTAATGTTAACCTGATCGAGAGCAAGATCCTTGATTAAGGATAATACTTCTTTAAGAATTTGCCATTGATCGGCATCATGAGGAGGTCGCCATCTGCAGTTGTAAGGCGGTATGCTCCGTTTGAATAGACTGTCTCTATCACAAACGGTCCTTCCCATTTAGGCTGAAATTTGCCTTTGGTCTTGTGCGTCATAATCATCGGTCGTCTGACGGCTAAGACTAGGTCTCCTTTGTGGAAGACTCTCTGCTTGACCTTCTTATTGAAGGCTTTTGACATCCGAGCCTGATATAGCTCGATATGTTGCTGAGCTTGCAGCCGCTTCTCGTCCAGGGCTTCGAGCTCTTGAAGACGCAGGCGATCATTGTCTTCTGATGTCATCTTAGTAGTCAAGGCTACCCGTAATGATGGCATCTGGATTTCCAATGGGATGACCGCTTCGCACCCATATACCAGGGAGAAAGGCGTATTGCCTGTCGGTGTCCGAACCGTAGTCCGGTAGGCCCAAAGGCATTCACCGAGCTTTTCGTCCCAATCTCGCTTGTTCGAGGAGACAAACTTCTTGAGCAGCTTGATGATTGTCTTGTTGAATGCCTCTGCCAAGCCGTTGGCAGCAGGATTGTAAGCTGTTGAAGCCATATTCTGAATTCGGTATTTATCGCAGAACCGATAGAATCCTTGGCTTATGAATTGAGGACCATTGTCATGGATGATCCGCCTGGGGACACCAAATCGATGGATGACATGGTGTTTGATGAAGCTAACCAGATTGGAGGTTTTAACTTCGGCCAACGGTGTGGCCTCTGCCCATTTTGAGAAGTAATCGGTTATTGCCAGGATAAACCGATGACCTCTTGCCGAAGAGGGACTGATCAGCCCTACGACATCGATTCCCCATGCTTCAAATGGCCATGAAGCAACAGTAGGGTGGAGCAACTCCGAAGGTTGGTGTATGAAATCTACATGGACCTGGCACGCCTTACACCTTCGTGCGTATTGGGTGGCATCGGCCATCATGGTCGGCCAGTAGTACCCAAGTCTGTGCAGCCTGTCTTTAAGCTTTGGACCTGGCTGGTGAGCTCCGCAAATACCATCATGTGCTTCTTTAAGCACTTCCTGTGCCTCTGAATGAGAGAGACAGCGGAGGAGGACACCGTCATATGAACGACGGTAGAGTGTCTTCAAAGTGGGATCATAGTAGAAACGGAGCGACCTTCGTCTGATGGACGCCGCTTCTTTGGGATCATCTGGAAGCAGACCGTGCAGAGCGTAGTCAATGAGAGGGAAGCGCCAATCCCTCGGCTCAAGATCCACGGAGATATTATGGACCTCTTGGATCCTTAGCATATGCTTAGAGCATACGAGATGCCGGGTTGCGACTGTGAGGTGATACTCGGTGTCGGCCGGTAAGGCTAGCGTCGTCGCTAATGCAGCGAGAGCATCCGCCTTGGTATTTTGAGATCGGGACACATGCCCGATGTAGAAGCCTTCAAATAAGCTAGCCAATTCGATGGCTGTATGATAATAAGGCACCAAGTCCTCATGACGGACCTCGTATTCGCCTTTAACCTGATTTATGATCAGCTTTGAATCGCCATAAGCTTCAAGGTAGCGTACCCCCATTCCATGGGCGAGCTGGAGGCCAATGAGTAGGGCATTGTATTCCGCTACATTATTAGAGCATGATTCTGTCAAGGAGAACGCTCTGGAAGGATATGATCCTGTGGGGAGATGAACACAACCCCCACTCCGGCAATAATCTTTCCTTTGGGGCCTATCCGCGATGCTCCGTCGAAGAACATCTGCCACACTTCCTCTGCTGAGGTCGCATTAGATTCGAAGACTTCATCAGGGATGTCTTCGTGAAGTTTTGAATGTTCTGGAACTGGGTGAGCAGTTAAGAACTCTGCAAGGGCCTGGCCTTTAACTGCCTTCTGAGGAATAAAGGTCATGTCGTATTGAGACAACAGAAGTGCCCATTTAGCCAATCTTGAATTCAGCGACCCTGGCTTCGTCATGAGAAGACGTAAAGGGTTCACCCTGGAGATGACATGTATGGTTTGGCCAACCAAATAATGTCGTGTCTTCTGAACAGCGAAGACGAGAGCTAAACACTCTTTCTCAATAGGATTGTAGCGAGATTCCGCTCCTATGAGAGTCCTGCTCAGATAATAAATGGCTTGCTCATGGCCATTATCGTCCTTTTGAGCGAGGAGGGCGCCGAGGGAATAATCCAGGGCTTTTACATAAAGCAGGAATGGTTTTCCTGATGTAGGGGCCACTAAGACAGGAGGTTTTGTGAGATACCTTTTAATGTCTTCATAAGCTTCTTGACAAGCTCGATCCCACATGAAGGCAGTACCCTTCTTCATTAGTCGGGTAAATGGTTGGCAACGGCCCGATAGATTTGCTATGAATCTTCTGATGTAGGCTAATCTGCCTTGCAAGCCTCGGAGCTCTTTGAGATTCCTTGGTGGATGCATGTCCTGGATGGCTTTGACTTTGTCTGGGTCCAAATGGATCCCTTTTGATGTGACAATGAACCCAAGGAATTTGCCACTAGACACTCCCAAGAAGGATTTTGTCGGGTTCATTTTCAGCTGATGAGCCCGCATTATGTCGAACATCGTTCTCAGATCGCGAAGATGTTCATTTTCGCTGCGGCTTTTGACGGCAATGTCGTCAACATAGCACTCCACCGTCTTTCGGAGATGGTCGCGGAAGATCATGCTCATCGCCCGTTGGTAGGTTGCTCCGGCGTTCTTCAGTCCGAAGGGCATTACAGTGTAACAGTATACCCCCAATGGCGTTCGGAAAGAAGTATGCTTCTCGTCATCAGGATACATCTTGATCTGGTTGTACCCTGAGAAGCCGTCCATGAAAGACATCCTCTCGAACCCGCATGTGTTGTCGATCATGACATCGGTGATCGGCAGTGGGAATTCATCTTTGGGACAGGCCGTATTGAGATCACGGTAGTCGATGCAGATTCGTATTTTCCCATTTTTCTTGAGGACGGGGACTATGTTAGCCACCCAATCTGGATGTTGTTCCTCCCGGATGAAGCCACAAGCAATGAGTTTATGAACTTCGGCTTCAATAGCCTCCCTGATGTTTGGGCGGAACCGACGTTGTTGCTGCTTGACTGGCTTAACGTCGGGCTTGATGTTTAGACGGTGCATAGCGACCTGTGGATCAAGTCCAGGCATGTCTTCATAGCTCCAGGCGAAGACATCTATATACTCTTTTACGAGCATTATCAATTCTTCCTTTTCGATAAGTGATAAGCTTTCACTTATGAAAATAGGCTTAGGGTGATCTTGACTGCCTAAGTTGACTTGGATCACCTTGTCTTCGGTAGGTGGCTCGCGCAGCTCAAACCGCTTTTCCCATTGAAAGCTCAATTGCTGGGCCCATGATTCCTCATTGGCAACCTCTGCGGGTTCCAACTGACTGCTTGAAGTCATGAGGCTTTCGAATATTCCTCCTATGCTGACATCAGAGTCCCATTCGGAGGATGAGGTCGACTGTGATGGGATCGATCCGTCGCCTTTGACCTGAACTGTTGTTGATGACGTGGGTGTAACATACCCTAACCCCCTGCGTGTACTATCATAGTAATTTGCAGGTTTTCCTCTTGGGACGGAGTTACGCATCAAGCCGCGTCTTCCTTTTCCGAAGTTTAGGCCCGCTCCCTGCTTCAGGTTGTAGCCCATCTTTTTTATAATATGGCGCGCTGATGGCGCGTAATGGAAGAACTGTGGAACTTCTGAGTCTGAGCTTGAGTCTGTAGTTGAGAATCTCCCTGGCCGGGCTCTGCCGAAGATTATCGGCGACTGTCCTTGCTTGGACGGAGGGATCACCAGCGTGGCCCCTTCTATAACCTCCACAGATGTAATGGCCGAACTTGGCTCATGTACGGGCATGCGAAGAGAGCCATCGATAATGGATTTAATCGACTCGATGCTCGCAGGATAATCAAAAGAAATATTATCATTAATTATCCATTCGCCTTCCTCATCAGAAGGGATCTTACATCGGGGATCATTAAAGCATGCTACAATTGGCTCGCCAATCAGAATGGCCGGCATGCCCGTTTCAGATTCCGAATCTGCCTCATTGCCACTTTCATCATCGTCTGGCAATGGTTCTCCCGGCGTTCCACTAGCCTCTTGATATAGGAGGGCATCAGTGAAGTAGTTTTCCACCCCCTTAAAGGGTTGCTTTTCAGCGAAGACAGTTCGTACTGTCGCATCATCCTCAACATACTTGAAGCACTGATGGAGAGTGGACGGAACGATCCAGTTGGCATGGATCCAAGGTCGTCCTAGTAGCAGGTTGTATGATGTGTCAGCATCAATGACATAGCACGTCACCTCTGACTTCAGGCTTCCGATTCTGCAGCGGAGCCGAATCTTTCCAAGCGGATGGCTGCTCCCGGCGTTGAAACCATATATTGTAGTGGTGGTTGCAGACAACCTGTACAGTGGTATGCCGAGGAAGTAGAGGAGCCTTTTGGGGATGATGCTGAGAGCAGACCCGGATCGACTTGTACTCTTTCAATGCAGGTTGAACCGATATATCCGGTATAGTACAGAGGTCGGTCATGCTTGTTGTCTTTGAGAAGCATATCTTCCGCCGTGAAGGTAATGGCAGGTACCTTTGACTGCGCGTGATGGCACTCTGAGCAGGGAGGCTGCGTCTCATCACCAGGGATCTCAGGCATGCATGTCAGAAAGGACTCTGAGTTGGCTAGCGCATCTCTGAGTGCCTCTCTCGTCTCTTCAGAGAGACGAAGAAGCTCGTGTACTGTGATACGAGCCGGGATATTGGCTAAGTGGGCCAATATATCAAAGCGAAAGGGCGTGGCTAACCCTTGGCCTGGCGGTTTCTTCAACACATGGTCGAATCGCACCTCCTTAGGCTTCTCCTTCCCTTTGGTCAGGACTGGAGTGGATGCCGGCATTGGTACTGACGTCGTTTGTCGTTGTATCTCGTCAGTAGATTTGTCATATTGCCTTTGATATGACTTTCCAGACCGGGTGCCCGTCTGTTGAGGCGCATCTGCCCGTGCTGTACAGGCATGCTTTTCTTCTTCAGAATCGCTGAGGGAAGCCGAAGTAAGATTACCATCGTCTGGCAGGACAGAGATGACATTGCAGGACTTGCCCTTTCTGCTGGAGTCGTTCGACGTCTGCTGTACGTCTTGGATGAGGTCGTGGTGTATCCACATAACTTCCCCTGTCTCTAACGCCACGGACGAGACCCTTATTGTTTTGGGTCGTGGCTGGAGGATGCTTGATTTCCAACCGCGGCATCGGGGCTGGATAGGTCCCGTCAGGAACCATGACCTTCTGGGTAGTGCCGAACTCAAGAGTCACCATATTGGCAGTGACTTTCTTCTGTTCCGTCTTCAGTGTGAGGACTCCGGCGTCGACCAAGGCTTGAATTCTATCCTTAAGAACATAGCACTTGTCAGTAGGATGGTGGATCATCCTGTGGTATAGGCAGTACTTAGGGTCATTTGTGCGCCCTATCTCATTAGGTCGCCGAGCATCTGGCAGCTTCATCTTATTCCCTTTATGGAGCAGATGGAATATCGTGACCACCTGGTCATCTCTGAAGGAGTACTGCTTCGGAGGAAACTTGGGCTCTTGGCTGTTGACGCCGCTCTTCTTGGCCTTTGACTGCATGTCCCCGGTCAGTTCGACGGACATAATTTCCTTCCCTTTAGCTTGGGAAGACTGCGGGAGATCGCTACGCCCTTTGTTGTTTCGTGCCCCATTTGCTTCTAGGGGCGGATGGCTCGAACTTCTTAGCCGATTTCTCGGCTATCTCAGCTTGTTCGACCAATTCCTTCCAAGTATGGGCCTTGACAGCCCCCATGCGAACTTCTACTTGATCCGAGAAGTTATGTCTGCATGTTTGTAAAAGCATGGGTAAAGGCATCCCTGCTGGGCACATCAGAGATAGATTTCTGAACCGCTCAATGTATTCACGGACAGATTCGCCTTTCCTCTGCACAGTAGAAAGGAGCTTATCCATGGTCACTTCGGTATCGTCCTCATAGAAGCGAGAGAGGAACCGGGTTTCCAGGTCGACCCAGGAATTGATAGAGCCCTGAGGAAGGCTTCGGAACCAGTCGAATGCTACCCCTTTCAAGGTGCCGATGAACAACCTAGCCATGATGGCGTCGTTGTTTAGAACATTACCGGTCTGAGACCGGAAATAGTAGATGTGCTGATTGGGCGAGCTCTTACCATCATATGTGTGCAACGTTGGTGGTTTGAACTTTGGCGGATATGACACCGAATCCCATTCCAGTGGGTAAGGACGGACTACCCCCACTTTCTTCAATTCATCCTTTTGAGCCAGGGATGAAATTTGAGCTTGAAGGCCTTTAAGGACTTCGGCATCCAGGGAAGAGCCTCCCTTAGATTTCTCCGTCTTGGGCGGATCATTGCTGAGATGCCCCTCCTCGTCATGATTACTTCCGGTATCATCATTCCGGTTGCTGAGGAGCTGAGCGAGCATCTGTTGAATATTGTCCAGGGCCTCTTGCTGAGTTCTAGAGGTCTGCTCCTGAGCCTCCAAACGCCGACGAAGGTCGTCATTGGCGTTATCGGCCATATTAACCGATGCTTTGTCCGTTCGCACAGAACTGACTGTTGCTGAAGAAGCATACCCGCTGTCTCCATCTTCTCCGTCAGACGATTGGGGTGATCGTCCGGATTGTGGCGGGATCAGGGCCCTTGAGGAAGAAGGCTGTT
This sequence comes from Agave tequilana, assembly GCA_038442645.1. Lineage (NCBI taxonomy): Eukaryota > Viridiplantae > Streptophyta > Magnoliopsida > Asparagales > Asparagaceae > Agave > Agave tequilana. The sequence goes on along the minus strand of JAVJIF010027365.1, from coordinate 47,724 downwards.
CATAATTATAGGGTATCGCTACCCTGGATCTGGTGTTTCGGAAAACACCTTCTTCATGCACCAAGACTTCAGCTAAGCCTGGGCAGTAGTCCGGATCTGGGGAGCCGAAAGGGGTGTCGTCAGAGGCTTGACTTCTTCCGCGCGGCTCTCGCCCCCTTCCGGTCATGTTGACGGATGCAGAGGCTGGATCCGGTGGCCCGCTCCTTTTGGGATGCCTCATCGGGATGCGCGCAGACAGTCGATCAAAGACTGATCGCCGATATGGAGAGGTGGCAAGGGTCGGTCGTAACCGACACTGCATAGAATGGACCATCACGAACTGGCATCCACTTCGTCGACAACAGGAGGAAGTAATCTGGAAATGCTTTAATCTCCGCTTGTCCGCCAAGAATCCTCGCAGGTCGGCCCTGTAGGGGCCTGAATAATCTGGTATATGGGACAACGCATCGTTCCCCTTAGTCCTGCGGAAAGGATTAGCACCGAATAGTGCTTTGGTTCTAGCCTCGCGGCTGTAAACCCGATGAGTACGCCGAGGTACAATAGCCTTGCTTGTGAGGACAAGGCTAGCAGTAGGCATTGCTGCACTAGGAGACGGTATGATTGCCGTCTTGACTTTATGGTTGGCAGCATTGTTGGCAAAGGCGGGCATCTTGCCTTTTTCTTCATAAGAGGGGCGCGGCTTTGGCGAGGCTACGCCTGAAGCTTCAGCAGAGGACTTCTGTTTAGGCTTCCATATCCGCCTTGACAGAGGATGCATAGGTTCGCAAGGAACCTGAATAGCCACAAGCGGGGCTGTGGGGTGTTGGCGAAATTCTGCCTCTGGTTTCTGATCTGAAACCTTGGCCATGAAGACCTTCTTGTGCTTCCGTGCTCGAAGCATCAAGCCACCCCCAGAGAGGACTTCTTCAAATCTTCTTTGATCAATTTGGATAACCAGGTTCTCAAAAGTGCAGGATCTGGGCTGCGGACATGTTTCCTTGTTGCGCCAGAGGACCGCGGCAGGTTTGCGGAGAACCTTTTCCGTCTCCGCAGAGACTTTGCTTGAAGATTTAGCCAGAGAAGATCTGGCTGCACCGGCTTTTCTGAATTCAGAGATAGACCCGAAGGTCTGTTCGTCGCATTGCGACACTTGATTCTCAGCAGAGGAGAATACATTCCCAGCGGAGTCGCCATCTTGTTTTCCATTATGTTTGCAAAGGGGAAAAACTTACAAAAAAGAGTTTGAGGAGCTAAATTACAAGTATTCTAAAAAGATTACAAGTAGATCCCCTCAGAGATTCTGGAGAAGTGTGCCGATAGGAGTCTGGTCAGCGCGCGACCACTTTGTCCCTTTGACGATGCGAGCGATGAGATTCCCTTCTCGCCTGGTTCCGGGAATCAGAGAATAGAGGATTGGTAGAACCCTCTTGCTGCTTCTCAAAATCGCCTTCGATAAGGAATTCCTTCTCGCCTGGTTCCGGAGATTCCTTGAGAAGAAGGACGATGTTAGGGTATCAACACCCTGGATAGAGAAAGCAATTCTCTAAAAGGTCTCTGAATTCGAGAACGCACGGTGCGTTATGAAGAAGCCTCAGTCGAAGAAGCTGATTGATCGATTCTTGCGATCAGAAGGCAATTGATGGCTCCTTCCTCTGCAATCCGATGCCTCTCCCTTGTGCCCCTGACGGGCTATTTATAGGGAAAGTAAGGGTATAATCGTCCCCTTTGAAGATATAGAAACAGATTGAACCGAATCTGTTTGAATCTGGAAAGTAGCCTTGCTGCGAGGCTAGAAAATGGCAAATCGGTTGATCTTTCCGATATGTTATGATCCTTTCCATATCGTTGATTGATTCTCCTTGATCCACTTACTCGTTTCAAGAGAGTCAAGAGATTGTGGCAATCACCTGCCATATTTGAATCCTGATTGGATTTGATTAGATTGAATCCGATCTCATCAGGAGATTTGATTGGTCAAAGGTTGACCATAACAGGCTGATGGCGGAGTTGCCCGCTTTGAGGCTCATAGCGGAGCTAGAGGCAATTCCTGGCGAAGTCCGAAAAGAGGGTTTTCGGCGAAGCTATCAGTTAGCTTCCTGGCGGTGCTCTGGATGATGTTAGCCTCTCAAGCGAGGCTATCTCCTTGGGCTAATGTAATGCTAAATGCTAGCATTTTAGACCTGCTAAGGTCTGTTAGAAACAATCCGGGTTCACTGTTCTGCTTGCTGGATCAGTGGAGTCCATCGCTTCCTTGTCCCTTGGAGGTGGGTGAAAACTGGTCTTCAGCTCGTCTGTCCCTTGTCTTTTGTAAATGTCAACAAGTTTAGACATCGTTCGGACCAATGAGAATCTTGTCTTTTTTAAGTGTCAACAACTAGTCCTTGGTTCAAGAGCTTTACAAAGCATGGCTCATATGTAACTTTTCATCCAAATCAACCAACAAGTGCAACCTACACTTAAATCATCAAAACCCAATAAGAGCAAGTATGAAATAAAATAATGTTAGCTTGTTAGAGATTTAGATGTTAAAGCGTTAGATCCATCATCATGAGCCATCAATGCTCTTGCAAGAGCAAGAGCAAGCCAGTAGAGACTATTAGATTCATGTGAATTTTCAAGTAAGAAGTTAGCAAGTTAGCAGCTAGTAGTTAGTTGCCATGAGAGCAAATTAGCTAAACATGTAAAAGGAGTTAGAGAAGAAAATAAAGATAATTTAAGAGAGCACCTTTCATAGATTGTCACCTTCTATTACAAGCACTCTTGCTTCCTCACCATATATCACTCTCTCTCCTATTACAAGATCTAAAGAAATAGAAAATACAAAGGAGGAAGAAGAAGAACTAACCTAAACTACAACATGGAAGAAACTACACTACTCTCTTTATATCCCCAACTGAAGAACCCCAGAGGGGATTTATAGGCACCAGGGGAAAGGGGTGCCAGGTGGTAAACCCTGGCCCAAAGTACGGGCGCGGCCGTGCCCGTACGGCCACGAAAATGCGACAAAAGCCACGTTTTCGTGGCTCTTTTAGAGCCACGCGCGTGGCGCTTCGGGCCGGGCGCTGTCCCGTCTGTCCCCTATCGGTGTCAGCGTTCGGTTTCTGGTTTTCAGCTCCTGATTTTGACAAAACAGTTCTCCAACGTCAATGGCTAGATTATAGGCCTTTAATCACCCATTAAATGGTGATTTAGGGTCTTCTTCTTCATTACACACCATGGACCTAGAAACATGCAAGAAAGGTGTTTATTAGTAGAATTTAATGTGAAATAAATGTGAAGATGTAATATAAAATATGCAGTTTTATATACTAATCACATTCCCACACTTATCTTTTGCTCGTCCCGAGTAAAACAAAAAACTAAAGGAATTATTACACCTCTTTCACAGGTGACGCGTTTGCACTGAGCATATGCAATAAGCCGTTAAATCTCTAGGTTTCCCTAGAGGAGGAGTTTTGTCTCCTGAGGGTTTTCAGCGGATTACACCCACAAAATGCTTAAATAAAGAAATCAAATGTTAGTATTTTAAAAACACATTTTAAAATTAGAGAAAAATGTTAAAGTATTTTTGCGAAAATATAAGTGATCCAAGGTCATAGGTTAACCAAAAATTATTCTTCCTTAAACTCAGTCGAAATGCAAAATCTTATTATAAATTAAATGTAAGAATTTAAATTGAATTGATTCTTTGATCTTTCATAAAACTCTTAGAAAATATACACTTTGTGAATAGTGAAGATTTTTGGGATATCGACTCAAACATTCAAACCATTGATTTTTATATATTTATTTTTTCTTTTTTTTCTTCTTCCCTTAGTTTTCGTAGGCTTTCTTATTTACCTGGGTAGTGAGCCTTTAGTCGGTGACTCCCAAACCAGATGATCTCAGGGCACCAGATGAGAAAACATCCCTCGGACTTAAGGACTCGAGTAAACAAGGCCACAAAACTAAAGGTATTATTTTATTTATGTCCACCGTTTTATGTGTGAATAATCATGCTTTATGAGGCATAATTACCGAACTTCAATAAGTGATTTTTATTATCATATATTAGTCGGTGACTCCCAAACCAGATGATCTTAGGCACCATATGAGAAAACACCCTCGGACTTAAGGACTCGAGTAAACAAGACCACAAAACTAAAGGAGATTATTTTATTTATGTCAACCGTTTTAGGTGTGAATAATCATGCTTCCTGAGGCATAATTACTTATTTCAATAAGGGGTTTTTATTATCATATATTTTTATGACATTTTCAGTTTTTGTTTTAATCTCAAAAATTGTGTAAGTGTGAAATGCATAAATCTAAGGCAAAAAATTTAAAATCAAATTATCTTTCCAATCTTACTTTCTTATCTAAAATTTAAACAAGATCTAATATTTTGACTTAGTTTAATATTTCATAATTTTAGGTCTTTCTAATTCTTAAGGTAATCTTAATTTTCTAAAAATAAATCAAAACTATTTATCTTATTTCAAAAAGTTTTGTAAAGAAAAAAAAAGTTTTCTATACAAAGAAAATTTTAAAAAGTTCCTAAAAGAAGTGTAAAAGAAAAAATTTAAAATTACCTATGTTAGTAAACCCTCCCCCACACTTATCTCATGCATTGTCCTCAATGCATCGTGAATGTGTATATACATGAAACAAATGAGAAGGGAAGGAAAATTATCTCATGGTGGTGGCTCTGGTGGTGGTCTGATTGGGCCAAGCGTTGCTGCCCAATCAAGATATCGTGGATCTTGCAGAAACCCACCATTGACCTCTCTAATGTGACTCAGTAAAAGAATGATTGACTGAATGGTCTTATTTAAAAACTTATCCCCATCTAATTTCCAATTTTCAAAAATAATTACTGAGTCATTTTCTTTAACATCATTGTCCAACAATGAAGTGTGATTTTAGGGGATGATGGATTTGGACTCAAATGGATCAGGAACAAAAATCGATACTGACTCGAGAATTTGACTCAAATCAAGTCGAGAGTCAACAATGAGAGTCAAAATGGTTCAAAAATAGGGTCCAGACCAAATAATTGATGTTCACATACTTTTTTCATTAATAAAGTATGATCATAAGATATTGGTGATTCAATTTCACATTGTACTAGTATAGGATTCAATGTTAACTCCGGAATAGAGAAAAAAAATCTGATAAAGATACCAGAGTCATTAGTGAATTAAAAGGTGAAATGAAATCACCAACATGAGAGGTTCAGGATCACTTTCAAGTCAAGTTCAATTTCAGGAAAATGATAACTTGCTAAAATGTCAAGAGGTTGATGTTGGTCAAGTTCAGGTTGTATGATGAAATTGAAACTAGATTTCCAAAATGACATGATTTTGGGTCCAATCAGTAGAGTTAGGGATATAAGGATCGTCAAAGGTCGACAAGAAAGACTTTCTTCGCTTTCATTGATCAATTCGCTCATTAGTGAGTCTAACCTACTGATAGGCCGGGTAACAGAATTTGGAGTCAGAATCATGTCTTCCATACTTATTGAAATTAGTTCTTTTTGAAAATGTGAGCATGAAAGTTGATTTTAGAAATTGTGATAGAATTGAAAGTCCATCGGATTTTGTGATCGGACTCACGTAAGGGTTCCATACTCAAGTCCAGTATTGATGGTTGTTCATTTTGAATCAGTGAGACTGAAAATGATGAGCAGGACTCTTGAAAATTTGGCTGAGATGAAGAGTCCAACATATTTTAAAATCATTGCACTTTTTCACAAAAGGCTTCCAAACACTTTTCTAGCTCAGATTCTTCTTCAATTAGATGTTCTAGAAAAAGAGTATATGGAGTTTGATTTAGAAAGGATTGTGAATTGATCAAATTGTGAATTTGTTGTTGGGACTCAAGCATGGCTTCATACTCCTTTCCAAATTAGATTTTTCTTTAGTTGATGGAACAGGAAAAGGAGGATATAAAGTCGAATCGGGGAATGAATATTGTGGACAAGGTGGTTGAAAATTTGACTCGGGAGAGGTGAATCCCCATGAACTCTGTGAAGAGTGAAAATTATTTTGAAAATTATAGTCATAGGATTAGGATATGGGTCATATTGAGTCGGATAATCCCAATCGGTATATATGGTTGGTTCATGTTGTACATAGCCGGGTCGGAGTTATCCAAGTCAAATGAGATCGATGTGAAATATGGATTCATATTAGGATTGAAAAAATTATTGTTGTTGAAATTCATACCACAATTTACACAAGAGAAAACAAACAAACAAACAAAAAAACGAAAAGAAAATAAGCCTATGCTAGGGTTGACTTAGACCTAGACGACTCCTAACTGGTTAGACTGTCTACGTAGGGTACGTTGTCAGAATCTGACCATGAGTTAATCGGTCAGGTAGGGGAAAGATCAGTGGGAGGTATCCGTACGGAGCAACGGACCTAATTATGCCAAACAACTGTTCTTTGAGGTTCGCCTCTCAATCCCCAACCTTAGATACCGATTTGACAAGAGTCAACTTCTATAAACTTTTCCCTTAGGTCAATCTCTTAAATGAGTCTGAGATGTCCTAGGGGCCAACGTCTAGCAATTTTTATTAGGCTTGGGTTGTGTGAGTGGGGAGGTAATTTTTGGGCTAAGGGAGGGTAATGACTTCCCCACCTTATGTTGTCTTCAGTTTTACCCTTAAATTTAATTTGTACAAGTGTGCAATATAGATAAGAATGAACACAAAAAAAATGAGTAAATCACTGAAGTGTTTGTCCTAACTATATGCAATGCAATATGTACACCTCCGTCAAGATCACAACAATACAAGAACAAAATACCGTATGTTGGAATGAAAATTGACACGTGTCTAGATGCAAATGTCTAAACTGTTTTAAAGCATCCAATTACCGTATTTTAATTCTTAAAATTATTTACAGTGCACAGGTGATATTAGCAAAAATTAGTAGCAGAATATAAGAATGTTATAAGAAATTACCCAACCACATAAGAGAAAGTGTGGACTTCTGCAATGCTAAAGAATTTGACCTGCAAACAAAAAAAATAAAAAAGGTTAACAAAATGTGAAATCAATCATTCTCATCCCTAGCAACGGCGTCAAAATTTGATCAAGGGAAAACTGCGCACAAAAAGTGTATATTTTGAAATTGATATTTAAAGTGTGTGTGCTTTGGCTTCCTCAATACTTCCGTTATAGCATAGAGGCTAAAACGAGTCGAATCCACAAGGACAGGAGGCGATAGAAGCTTTACCAGAATGTTCATGTGTGTGTTAAAAGTTCTTTTATGTTTGAAAGAATGAAAATAAGAGAAAACAAAGAATGAAAAGAGAAGTACAGTGAAACACGAAGAAGTTTTTCACTGAAGAAGTGGGAACATAGAAGATAAAATGTTTGTAGTTTTTGAAAGTATATCTAAAACAAAGTGAAAAGATAAAGAAAACTCATGGCTACTAACTACTAATTACTCCACTAACATGCTAACCTCTTAGTAATAGTTGTCTCACATATATCATTGGCCATCACTAGTCTTTAGTTCAAGAGTTTTACAAAGCATGGCTCATATGTTAACTTTCATATTCAAATTCAACCACAAGTGCAAACTACACTTAAATCATCAAAATCTAATAAGAGCAAGCATGAAATAAAGTAATGTTAACTTGTTAGAGATTTAGATGTTAGAGTGTTAGATCTATCATCATGAGCCATCAATGGCTCTTGCAAGAGCAAGGCCAAGAGGCTATTAGATTCATGTGGATTATCAAGTAAGAAGTTAGCAAGTTAGCAGTTAACAATTAGTTGCCATGAGAGAAAATTAGCTAAACATGTAAAAGGAGTTAGAGAAGAAAATAAAGATAAGTTAAGAGAGCACCTTTCATAAATTGTCACCTTCTATTACAAGCACTCTTGCTTCCTCACCATGTATCACTTTCTCTCCTATTACTAGGTCTAAAAGAAATGAAAAATACAGGAAGAGAAGAAGAACTAACTAAATTAAACTACCCTAAACTATAACATGGAAGAAACTACACTACTCTCTGTATATCCCCAACTGAAGAACTCCAAGGGGTATTTATAGGCACCAGGGGAAAGGGGGGCCGGGGGGCCAGGGGGCAAACCCGGCCTAAAGTACGGCCGCGGCCGCGCCCATACGGCGTGAAAACGTGACAAAAACCGCATTTCCACGGCTCTTCTAGAGCCGCGCGGCGCTTCAGGCCTCACGCTGTCCCGTCTGTCCCCTGTCGGCCTCAGCACCCATTTTTTAGTTTTCAGGCCCTGGTTTTGACAAAACAGCTCTCTAAAGTCATGGCTAGATTATAAGCCTTTAATCACCCATTAAATGGTGATTCAGGGTCTTCTTCTTCATTGCATATAGACCTAGAAATATGCAAGAGAGATGTTTATTAGCAGAATTTAATATGAAATAAATGTGAAGATATATAAAATATGTTTAGAGACTAATTACTGAGTCATACGAACCTCCTTACTAATACCATCATGGAGAACAATGGCCTTTAATTTGAGTTTGTCACGCTCACCAATTTGAGATTCATGCTTTTTCACCCACTTTCGTGGTTTTATCTTGGTTCTAATAGTTGCAAACAATTCGACATTCTCATCAATATCTTTAACATATTCAGCATCAAAACTGGATATAAGATCTTCATCCAGTATCATATTCGGTGAAGTCCTTATTGATACTGAACCAACTGGAGATGGTAGAGTAGCATCAACCTCCACCAGCTGCGATACTTCCTTGGTCTTTATTCTCTCCACCTGCTGAGGGATGGTAGATTTCAACAATGAAGTCTCATTATATGTGACATGCTTACTCAGCACAATCTTCTTATTTTCAGGGTCCTATTACTTGTAGCCTTTCATATTTTTATTGACTCCCAAAAACACAAACTTCTTTACTCGCGGATTTACCTTACCATCTTTGGCACTAAAGTAGGCCTGACTTCCAAATACTTGCAGCAAATCATAATCCTGAGCAGCTCTACCTGACCAAATATCCAATGGAGTTTTGCCTCTTATCGCAGTCGATGACAGTCCATTTATGAGATGACTAGCATATACAATCGCCTCAACCAAAACGATTTGTCTAATCGTGCATTAGACAACAAACACCGAGCCTTCTCCAGCAAGGAATGATTGATTTTCTTAGCCAACTCATGTATTCTATCTGTGAAGTGAGTACCAATATCAGTGTTCTCGCCAAATTGTAGGAATGATTCTTATATCTTTTAACATTATCAATTTGAAGCTCCTTAATCTTCCTACTAGTCTGCTTCTCCATCATATCCTTCCACTTCACTAACATGCCTAGGGCTTCAAATATTTGTCTCATGGGATATATCCAACAATGTCAAGATAAACTATGAATAAAAGAGACAAAGTACCGATGACCTCCAAGCGATGCAGTCTTGGCAGGTCCCCAAATACTTACATGAACACAATTAAGAAGACCTTCCGAGCGGTGAGTAGTGGTGCCGAATTCATCTTCGTCTTCTTGTCCAGAATGCCGTATCCACCCAACTCCATTTTGCAGGTAGATGCACCATCTAATGATCCCTTTTTTGCTGGAGTTTGTAAAGACTTTTCACATGTCTGTCCGAGCCTCATATGTCAAATCTGTGTGCAACCATCTGAAGAAATAAAAGTCATCACTCGCCCTGTAACCATACTACCCATTAAGTAGTATAAGTTATCGCGTCGGACACTCTTCATCACCACCATTGAGCCTCTAGTTATCTTGAGAATATCATCTATAACAGATACTGCATGACTCAATGCTTCAAAGGCACCAACTGAGATAAAATTCTTTTTCACTTGAGATACTTATCTTACTTACTTCAGTTCCTATCGAACATCTTGATCTGGACAGTACCTATGCCTTTCATGTTACATGGGCGATATTACACATGATAACAGAACATCCATCTAACTTCTCAAAACTAGAAAAACCAATCCCTATTCGGACACACATGATAGGAAGCTCCAGTGTCTAACATCTACTCAGAATCTCCTGAGCAACCAACGATAGGAGTAGTGATAAGAAAGAGAATCCTAATGAGTCTGAGTCTAATCCATCTGCCTGTGAAGTACTTGCATGAGTACTGACCACTTGTGTGAGATTTGCCTCGGTCTTTGACTCCTTCTTCTTACCTTTATCCCTGATCCTTGGATAATCAACCTTCTTGTACTCTATCTCTTTGTAGAGGCACACTGGTTCTTCTTTAGATTTCTGAATCCTGGTCTGGACTCTGATCTCTCACGCCCACTTTTGCCCTTCTGATTGGAACTTTTGCCTCTTACCATCAACACCTCTTACCATCAACACCTCTGCTGATGTACCATTGGAAGAAGATTGCTTGTTCTTCCTCCTCACTTTATAATTTACAAGAGTAACTGACACATCACTGTAGTTAAGTGTTTGTTTACCATTGATCAAAGTTAGGATGAAGGTCTTATACTCTTCTTCAGGAAAAGAGTTCAGCAGAATCAACACCTTATCCTCTTCTTTGATCTTCACATCCACATTAACTAAATTTATAAGAAGTTTGGTGTAGTTATTCATGCGTTCATCAATGGAGGCTCCTTTCTTCAACTAGAATCCATAGAGCCTACTCTTCAATTACAAACGTTTTTGTCAGATACTTCTTCTCCAGGTTCTCCCATAGCTGCCTTGCAGATATTTCATATAACACATGATATTTGATGTCTTGTGTAAAACAAGACCTATCAAACCATATGTCGTTCAATTCATCTTATCCCAATCCTCTTCAGAAGTGATTTTGCGCTTTTTCTTCAACTGTAGAGTGTCTTCGAGGTTTGATGCCGTCAATGCATCCATCACCTCACATCTCCACATCCCGAAGTTGTTCTAACCGTCAAACTTCACTACATCAATCTTCAATGAATATGGATTTATGAATTTTATCATAGATGTACTATCTCCAGTCATCTTCTCAATAGATTTCTCAAAAATAATGCGAAAAGCAAACAGAGTTAGATCAAAAAACTAGATGAAGATAGGATCTTACCTCAAAATGAAACCTTAGGAGAGTTTTCGAAACGATCTACTCCACCAAATTTGATTCTTTGAGCAATCCAAAAGCTGTTTTGAAATCTACACATGATCCCACAAATAATCTAACGCTACTCTAAGATCGACACACGATCTCCACCAAACATCAACCAATACTCTTAGAATCGACACACAATCTAACGATGAACCTGGGATGCTCTGATACCGCTTGTTACACCTGCACAATATTTAACGAGGTTCGGCAATTTGCCTATGTCCTCGGGGCAAGAGAGATTTATTGATTCAACAATCAAGTACAAATTTTTTCTTGTTTACAATTCATGAGGGCTCTACCCCTTTATTTATAACCAGAGAGTCTCAGGGTTTTAGGAAACCATAATTGGATTCATCTCCAAATGAGAAACAAAGTCCGAACTCAAATAGGAGAGCAGATTCGCCTGTCGGTCGACTGGCTGACCGACCCTATTCTTTGGTCAACCGATTGGTCGACCGGGACTAACAGAAACCCAAGGATGATAGTCAGTGTTTTAAATTTTGGCCGAAATTTTGATTTCAGATGAAGCCCGACACGAAATCCACACCCAAGTTTCAAGCGTCGAAACTGCTGAAAATCGACCAACATTTCGGCTATATCTGAAATATCGGCCGACACTGTGTCGGCCGACATTAAGAGGGTGTTTTTCCCCCTTCTATTGGGTTGGGTCAAAACAACTAATGCCCCTCCTGAAACCCATTAACCCAAATAAACTCGCCCTAGGTTTCTCTTCTCCCTTATTTTTCTCGATCGCTCTCTCTTCCTCTTGACCGAGTCCGCTGCCACTGCTAGAAGACGAAGAGAAGCCGCAGTCACCGCGCAGCCACTGTAGGCGTCGTTCTCTCTCCCTGTCGTTGCAGCAACTCTCGTCGCTATCGCAGGCGTCGTCCTTTTTGATCGTCGTAAGCTTTCGATCTCTCTCTCACTACTCTCTCTAAGTCTCTATTCTCTCTCCCTCTCTGCTCTCAATTGTAGGCTTGCAGCCTCTATGATCTCTCTCTCGATCTGTCTCACCCTCCAACTCTACCTCTCTGCTCTCTCTCTCTCACACACACACACACTCGCTGCTCTCTCTCACTCGCTGATCTCTCTCTCTCACTCTCTGATCTCTCCCTCTCGTAGTGAGTAAAAGCCTTGCAGAGAGGAAGAGATCAGAGAGAGAGAAATTGAGAGAGACGGAGCAGCGAGTGATATATATATATATATATATATATATATATATATATATATATATATATATATATATATATATATATATATATATATATATATATATATATAGAGCAAAGAGGAGAGTTGAAGGGTGAGAGAGAGATCGAGATAGAGATCAACTCTGCACAGTCTGCAGTTTTTTGATTTTTTGAGTTAATTTTTACATTGTTGTTAAAGAGAAAAGGGAGAGAGAACAGCAGTTAGTATTTAATTTTTTTGATTAATATTTAAAACTTGATTAAGTATAATCTAGCAATTACAATTACATTGTTGTTAAAATTTATGCCATAGAATATATTGTTAAAAATTATGCAATATACTGGATATTTTAAAACATTTTAAATTTTTTAGTTTCTTTGTGGATATTAAAATAGATGTGGATCATATTTTAGATTAAGTGATGCTCATGTTCTTTTGATTTGGTTGCAAAATAAAAATTAAAAAATAAGATACAAGTACAACAGTACTTTCACTCCATTTATAAGATGCAACAACAATACATAATTACATAAATAAAGATTAAAATGCAATTAGCAATATTGTTATTTGCTTGGCTTGGATTCATCAAAAACTTTGTTATTTGCTTGGCTTCATCAATGTTGTCATATCCACATGCACCGATTATGTATTATGTCCAATACGGGTACGGCAATGCCTAAATAAAAAATAGAAAAGTTAAGTTTAGAAATATAAAGTAAGATAAATACTTAAAGAAATAAATAAATAAGATAAGAATATAAAAAAAGTATACACCATCTACCCACCATAACTTAGAATTAATTTAAAAGGTTTGAAGTAATCATTTTTTATTATCTTGTTCATTTCTTATTGTTTAATTGTATTAGTGTTCTTTTTGAAATTTGAAGGTAGGAAGTGCAAATCATAGCATAGCTTAAATGCAAGTTGTCCAGGTAAGTATATCCGAAACAAGATGATTTAATTATATATTGCTTTCATGCCTTGATATATCTTAAATGTAATGTTTTAGAGTATTTTTGACATTTAAGACCATACTATGTAATGTATATGACCTCTAAAATTGACACCGAAATTGGGCAAATATCTCCAAAAATTTTTCAAAATCCGCAATCCGATTTTATAGTTTACCTTCCGACATTAGGCCAATATCCGACATTTAGAGTATTGATACCAGTCGGTCGATCGTTCTCCTTACCATGGTTGACCGAGCTGCGCCTGTGGACATTGTTATAACACCCCGCCGTGACGGATACGGAGACGCTACTGCGATGTATATACACATGACAGAAATATTCTCACACATATACGTTAAGCATCAATACATAACAAAATCAGAGTACGAAAGTATGAGTGTATATACATTCTAACATATAGAGTACAACTTACAAAGTTATCACAGAGCGTGATATAATATTACAAGTATATTACATCACGGCCAGATATAAAAGTAAGAGTTACAATATGTACAATACAAAAGATGCTCACGAGCTAAGGGAGAATCTGCAAGCTAGTAAGAAGAGTCAGGAAAAGAAGGAGCTGGGACTAGTCAGCCTGCTCCGCGAGGTAAGCTTGATCTTCGATGGAGGGCTCCACTTCAATCTAAGCTTCATAACCTGAACATGCAAGTTCATGGGCGTCAGAAACTCCCCAAAGAGTGTTTAGATTAATGCCAAGTGGTGTGCAGAGATAAGTACATGTGTATCGATAAATCCAGATTACAAAGCAGACATCAAAGACTGTGTCGAATGTACAAAAATAATAAGCATGTAACGAAGGCATATACTGATGAAAGCGATTAAACATGAATAAATCTTTTATTATCATTTTCAATATTTATTCTTATTACTCATCCTATCCATATGTCTAGGTATGTGTAATAGCATCCCTGCACATATACATCCACATCTGAGTAAGTCGAGGCAGTTATTTGAAACCAATGAGGGTATCAATGAATAATGTTTACAGCGGGTCCCGTACATGCCCGAGATCACGATCCATGACGTTCTATTGCAGGTGTTCAGAACGTCGCAAGGCCTAGATGAGGGTCTTATTGTATGCCCTTTTTCATAAATGAATAGAATGTAGAGAGCCAGCGCTCCCCTCAGAACACGTGGAGGACCTCAGGTTGAACTGTAAGTTTTGGTTGCACAACATACTTAATACCACTGTAAACACGAATATATAGTAACATCCGCAAGTTTCTCCCGACCCGTTATAAGTTGTTCTTTTTATGATTTATTAAGTAGTTATCAGATTACAAGAATGTGCATGAGCATGTCAGGAATATCAGGTGTACATGAGTACTAGCAGAAGATCAGGTTAACATTCCCGTAAGTGATAATTATAAGTCAGGTATAACATGTTGATGGCAGGTGATAGTAATTAGGTGTCAAGTGATAACATGCCAGAGGTCAGGTGTCAGGTGATAGCATATTAAAGGTCGGGTAATAGCATGTCAGAAGTCGGGTGATAGCATGGCAAGCAATAGTAGATATTAACTGTTAATGCAGCTAGCTAGTAAGCAAATGATCATCCAAGCGGAGCTAAGCAATACTGGAGGCAGGGATAGCGAACAGTGTTTAATAATAAAGTGCCTGACAGAGTTACTGGAATGACTCGGCTTAGAAGGCGAGTCTACAATCTGGCAGAGTTTTGTCTAGATGAATCTAGTGGTAAAGAGCTGCTGAGCGCTAAGCATGCCTACCAGGCAGAGCTAAGAGGCCTGACAGTCTAAGCGCACTTCTCTTTCGAGGAAGTGGGCGAGAGCCAAGAGGTTAAAGTACGCTCGGAGTTTGAGCGCACTATCGGTAGTTATAATGGAACCCATAAGGGTACATGCCTAAAACAAATTGGGTAGCTAGCCTGAGAGTGGGTAAAAACCAAAGTCGGTAGAAGGGTATCTATGCGAGATGTTAGAACCACACGAGCATACATATAAATGTGAGAATATATAAGCTACCGTGGAGTAGTGAAGCCCGGAGGGTGAGTAGAGAGCCCAGAGATTAAAGTACACTCAGGGTCTAAGCGCACTCTCGGTAGGTATCATGAAACTCATAAGGGTGCAGGCCTAAAACCAATTGGGTAGCCATCCCAGGAGTGAGCAGAAACTCAGAGTCAGTACAAAGGTACCTGCACAAGATGTTCTATACTATTACAAGCATTACAATATATCAGTCCGATACAAGTCAAGACATATCCATAAATACAACATACCCACACCTGTACAATCACACCAAACTGATTCAAAATATAACACAATACCAATTCTAATACAAGTCCAGTTTTACGAGGAAAGTCACTCGCCTAAAACACCAGTTTAAAAACTTCGCGTGCCCGAATTCTTGAGTGAGAAAAAACACAAAGTGAGAGAAGGAGAGGGGGCTAGGCCCTATGGTGGCAACGAGCCCTAGGGGTGGTGCACCACATCGTGGTGGTGCCCTAGGTGGTGGCCGACCATGAGGGGAGAGAGAGAGTAGAGGGTGAAGGTGAAGGTGAAGGTGTTGGAGTAGGTGGTGGTAGTATTTGATGGAGTTGGATTTTGAAAGGAGAATGAATAGGAAATTGAAGAAGGTGAAGATGATGGTGATGTTGGAGGTTGAAATAGGGGTGATGGTGGAGATGGTAAGAGTGGAGATGGAGGTGATTGAGAAGAATAAAAGAGGTGGTGGTGACGATGGGGTTGTGATGGTGGTGAAAACAGTGTTGAAAAAGGTGGTGGAATTATCACCGGAGTGGTCGCCGGAGGGGTTGTCTGAGTGGTGATAGCCGGCCTCTAACTTGGGGTGGTGTTCGGCCTTGGTGAGGGGGTATGGAGATGGTTTTTTGCAGAGAGTTTTGTGTAGGGGGTGGTAGTTTTGGAGATGGAGAAGGAAATGGAGTTGTATGGTGGAGTTTTGATGTTTGTGGTGGATAAAATTGAGATGGAGGAGGAAGAAGATATGGGTGAAGTGTTGTAGGTATTGTTGTTGTTATATTTGTAGTGAAGATGGAGGAGTCGGTGATTTTAGGGTTTTGATGGAGAAATGAAAAGGAAAAGAGAAGGAAAGAAGGTTATTTTTGGAGTTGGAGTTAAAGGATAAGGAAAAGGTTTAGGGATTGGGTTTTTTTGTAAAATGGAGAGGGGGTGAGGTGGCATGGCCAGCCATGGTGATGGGAGAGGGGAGTTGAGTGGATTGGGATATTTTGGAGGAGGACTATAGAATATAATAAAGAATGGAGAAGTTTTTAGAATATGGTGGAAGGAAAAGGATGGAAGGAAAAAGAAAAAGAAAAAAGAGAAGAAATGTAATTAGAAAAAAAATGAGAAAATAATTTGAATGGTGAAATTCCTTGGTTCGGTTGTGGATGCAGAAAACTTTTGAATAAATACTGGAATCGTCTGAAAATCAAGTATCTCAGAACGATTCCAAAAAATTCTCAAAAATCAAGAATATTATTTTAAGGATCTTGGTGAAATCCATTTCAAGAAATTCTTACGATTTTCAAATTAAAATTCTGAAATCAACCACCAATATCTGTTGGCCCAAAGGCCTATCACTCTAGTTTTGATGATGATCAACTCATGTAGTTATAGTACTAATGATCTTGTGTTTATTTAGTTTCAGATTTGTGATCAAGATCTTAGTAGGTGTATAGCTTCAACAAAAGATTTAAAGTCAAGTTTTGGAGCTAACAAGGTTTGATTCAAGAGCTTGTGCATCAAGACCACATCAAGTACTCAAGAGGAGTCTAGCTCTATGGATCGTGTTTGGACCAAGTCAAGAAGATGAGAAGACTTCAAGTGAAGACTTCAAGAAGATGAAGACTTGAGTCTAGGTTTGTTTTTATAAGATTTTGTTTTTAGATAAAATGTAAAGGATAGAATAGTTGGTGGATTGCTCAAGTATATCTTATACACACACACTCTTGATGTAGATAAGTTTTCATAAAAGAATTTTTATTTTGGAAAAATACAAAAGAGTTTTCTTTTTGAAAAATACCGGTTTGGTTTTTGGACTTCATATATATACATATTTAACCAAAATTGTATTTAGTGCTTATTGTCAAAAATATAGATATTTTACTATATATGTGTAGTGGATCATATCCATACACACCATGCTTCAAATGAGTTTAAAATATCTTGTTTTTGTATTTGGAGAAGTTTAGAAAATAAGTTTTGGAAAAACCAAATTTGAAAAAATACAGTTTTTGTTTTGAGCCAAATTTTCTAAGTTACAAAAATAGTTCAAATTATTTGTAACATGTCTTGATTTTGCTCAAGCATGTTTGATTATCAAAGTATAATGTTAAAACTATTTTTGTAGATTTTTTATGTTTTTATGGGATTTTATTAAGTCAAAAATAACCAAGTTTTTAGTCCCAGAATTTCTGTCCTGGCTTCAGCTGGTCGACCGGGCCGGTCGACCGAAGTCTGAAGTCGGTCGACCGACGTGCATAGACGTGCATGCCAAGTTCTGGCTGAAGGCCGGTCGACCGACCTGGTCGACCGGCCAGAGAGCTCTGCTCTCTGGAAAGGCCCCGATCGACCGGGCGGTTGACCGGACAGAGAGCAGTGCTCTCTGTATCCAAGCCACGGTCGACCGCTGTTCCAACGGTCAGAAAAATGACCGTTGGCGGTCGACCGGGCGGTCGACCGACAGGCCAACCTGGCTCCAACGGCTAGTTTTTCTAACTCTATAAATTGGGGCATTTGGGGGCTATTTTCTACAAGATTTTAAGAAGAGTTTTGGGCTAGTTTTCCCCACTTATTTCAGTGGTTATATCCACAAGTTTGAGAGCAAATATTTCCAATCAAAAGGGGAGTTTATCAAGAGTGTTTTCAAAGTGATTTTCTAGAGTTTTCCTCCACCATCTCTTTCCTTGTTTTCTCACACAACATTTGAGCCATTCATTGCTATATCTACCCATAGGGATTTGTTGTGAGAGGATTTTTGGTGATCAAGAGTTGTGATCACCAAAGTTCCTTCATTTGCTTTGAGGAGGCGGACGAGTGCGTTTGCGGTTGTTTCGAGTTCGTGTGTGGACTCGGTGTTTGAGGTGCGGCCTCGGCGAGCTAGTGAGCTTGCGGTGTGTACGAGACTAGGGAGTCCTAGAGCTTATAGGTGTTGCGGCACCGAGTGATCCGGTGGGATCGATTTTAGTGAAAATCCTTCGTAGTGTCGAAGGCGGGGACGTAGAGCAAGTGTGCTCGAACCTCGAAACAAATCTCCCGTGTTTGCGATTGCTCTCTCTCTATCTCCTTGTCTTTATATCTTACATGCCTCTATTGCTTTCATCTTTAATTTCTATATATATATATATATATATTTGTGCTCATATTGTTATATGCTTGGGGTGTGTTTGCTAAAACTAGTTTTCAACCAAGAGAGCCAACGGAATCTTGAGGAGTTCGTCCAGAGCCCTTTACGAGGAATCTGGCTACACTCTTATGTTAAACTTGGTGTTTAGTGTAATAAGTTTTTAAGTCCGCATTTAGTGACCATTAGATTTGTCATCACCTATTCACCCCCCTCTAGGTGATTTACAATATCGGTCGACACAAAATCTGGTCGAAATCTGCTAAATTATGAAAATTTTCAAAATGTATTAAATAGTAAATAATATTTTAAGAAAATATATGAAAGCAGTTTCTCAAGATTCGACTTCATTTGTAAATTAAAATTTGGGAATAAACCAGTGATACCTATTAATCTCGATTTTAGGGTTTTTATAAAAATAATTCTGAAAAATCATGAAAATTTTAATATATTAGAAAATAGTGTTTGAAACTGAAATCAGTCAAATCTGATTATCAGAGAGGTCAAATCATGCAGTACTTCTATACAAGCAAAAATAAATAAGAGAAAAATAAGGAAATACGCTCGTAAAATCTAGATACGTATCTGAGTATGTATTCTGAGGATGGGGTGTTACACTCCATCCACCTTACAAAAATTTTATCCTCGAAATTTTGATAAGGGGGATGTGAAGGCAAAAAAGGGTAGGGATAAGGAATTTTACCAACTAAGATATAAATAGTTGAGGGTAACACTCACGAATAATATCCTCTTCTCCTGGGGCATGCCTATTCCAAAAAATTAGTACTAACAGTATTGCCTATTCTTTAGGGTCTTGACACTTCTGTCTAGAATAGCCATCGACTGCTCTTTGCAGGATAAATCTGGCTGTAGTTCCAGTTCTGAGTGATCAATAATGTGACTCTCATTCTTGACATGCTTCCTAAGCTGTGATATGTGAAATACATTATGTACTTCTTCTAATGATGACGGTAGCGCCAATCAATAAGCCACATCTCTCATACAATCTAGAATCTCGAATGGGCTGATATTTCTCGGGCTAAGTTTCCCGCGAGTAGCGAATCAGATTACCCCTTTGGTTGGTGATATCCTTAAGAATACATGATCACCCGCTCTGAATTCCAATGGTCTTCTGTTAGTGTCAGCCCAACTTTTCTGTCGACTCTGTGCTACCTGGAGGTGATCTCTGATAACTCTGACTTCATCTCTTGTCTGAACTAGGATATCTGACCCCAAAAGTCTTTTTTTGCTGACTTCATCCCAACATATTGGCGACCTGCATTTTCTATCATATAATGCTTCAAATGGAGCCATCTTAATACTAGCTTGATAGCTATTATTATAAGAAAATTCTACCCAAATGAAGATAGTCTTCCCATGACCCTTTGAATTCTATCATGCAGGCTCATAACATGTCCTCAAGAATTTGGATAGCTCGTTCAGATTGCCCATCTGTCCGGGGATGATATGAAGTGCTGAACTTCAGTCGAGTTCCTAGATTTTCTTGGAGACTTTTCAAAAAATACGATCAGAATCTCGCGTCTCTATCTGACACGATGCTAACTGGAGCTCTGTACAGATGAACTATTTCCTTAATATATTTATCTGCAAGAACTTTTGTTGACTGACCCACTCTGAAAGATAGGAAGTAAGATGATATTGTGAGGCGGTCAATGATTACCCATACTGCATTATTACCCTTAGGACTGTGGGGTAGAGCTGTGATAAAAATCATGGTGATATGTTCCCACTTCCATTCGGGTATCGGTAATGGTTGTAGAAGTCCAACTATTCTTTGATGTTCTATCTTTATTTGTTGGCAAACTACGCACTTGGCCACATACTGGGTTATCTCTCTCTCTTCATAGCATTCCACCAAAAGTTTTGCTTCAAGTCTTGATACATTTTAATTCCTCTCGGATGTATGGAATAAGCCAAAATGCGTGCCTCTGTCAGAATTTTCTGTCGAACTTCTCCTTGTGGTACACATATTCTGTTATCAAAATAAAGTGCACCATTCGATTAAATACGGACATCAGTCCTTAATCCATCTTGTACTTGAGCTCTAAATTTTTGTAATCTGGGTCTTCCTTTTGAGCTTCTTTAATTTCATTCATCAGGCTTGGTTGAATCTGAAAAGTCATTAATTGACCTGACTCATCAGTTCCTTGTACTAGCATTAAGTCCAATTTTATGATTTCCTGAAGTAATTACTTCTATTAAGTAAGTTATACTAGTACTTTGTTCTCTAATTTTCTGCTCAAGGCATCTGGTAATATATTGATCTTACCAGGATGGTACTGCAAGCCTATGTCGTAGTCTGCCATTAATTTAAGCCACCGCCTTTGCCTCATGTTCAGTTCTTTCTGCGTGAAAATATAGTTAAGACTCTTGTAATCAGTATAGATCAATACCTTGTCTCCCAGAAGATAATGTCTCCCAATCTTCAATGCGAAGATTACTGCTGCTAGCTCTAAGTCATGAATTGGGTAATTTCTCTCATGTGGCTTCAATTGCCTGGATGCATAAACTATGACATGATCATGCTGCATCAATACACATCCTAAGCCCTTCCGGATGCATCACTATACATAACCATCTCTCTTGTCCCTGAGGGAGTCTTCAAGATTGGAGCTGTAATTAGTTTCTCCTTTAATTGTTCAAATGTTGTAGTACATTCTTTCATCTATATATACTTTTCTCCTTTTCTGGTGAGCTTCGTTAACTGGGCATTAATTTTAGCGAAGTTCTAGACAAATTTTTTATAATATCCAGCTAGTCCAATAAAACTTTTATTTCTATTACTGTCCTTAGAATTGGCCAGTCTTTTATTGCTTAGATCTTACTGGGGTCAACTGAAATTCCTTCTTTCGAAACCATATGACCTAAGAGAGCTATACAGTCCAACCAGAACTCACACTTACTCTGTTTAGCATGAAACTGTTCCTACCAGAGAGTCTGCATTACTATCCTCAAGGTTCCGCATGCTCTCTGTTTCTCTTGAAATATATCAAGATATCGTCGATGAGTACAATGACAAACTGATTCAAATATGGTGAAAAACTCGGTTCATCAAATCCATAAAGACCACTGGGGTATTGGTCACTCTGAAGGGCATGACTAGAAATTCATAATGACCATAGCGAGTTCTGAATGATGTCTTCTAAATATCCTCCTTTTTCACTTTTAGCTGATGATAACCCAATTGTAAATCTAATTTAGAAAATACGCAAACTCCATGAAGTTGATCAAAAAGATCATCAATTCTAGATAAGGGATACTTATTTTTGATGGTAACCTTATTCAACTCTCTATAGTTTAACATAACCGCTTACCATCATCCTTTTTATTTACCAATAACACTAGAGCTCTCCACGGTGAAATACTCAGTCTAATCAGTCCCTTATCAAAGTATTCTTGCAGCTATTTTTTTAGAATCTCTAACTAGTGGGTGCCATTCTGTATGGAGATTTAGATATTGGAATTGTGCCCGGAATGGTATCAATGGAGAACTTAACTACTCTGTCAGGTGGAAGTCCTGAAATCTCTTCAATCACATCTGGAAACTCATTCCAAACAGGTACTCCTTTCTTCTGAATCTCAGTAGTAGCTATCTGAGTCTTTCTTGTGGCATACTTGTATTCTCCATCAAACTGAAACTCAGCTGATGTGGAATCTTGAAAATAATTTTCTTGTTCCAACAATCAATAACCGCATGGTACTTGCTGAGTCAAGTCATTCCTTAGATCATGTCATACCCTCTTGTATCTAGTACGAGCTTATCCACTAATAATTTCCTATTACATAGCTCTACTGTGCAATTTTACAAATTCTATTAGAGATGACTACCCCATAACTGGTATTAATCTCTTAATGATTGTCTAAACATTCAACAGGTATAGAATGTAAAGCAGTATACTATTTGATATGAAACAATGAGAAGCGTCAGAATTAAAAAGAGCAAGAGCAGGTTTAGAGTGCACCGTGATCCTACATGTTATCACCTCTTCGAAAGTTTCGGCCTCTTTCGCTGTCAAGTTGTAGGCTTGTCCTTTTCCGTGACTAGTTGCAGTTCTGTCTCCCCTTTGAACGGGGCAGAAAACCTGTTGTCGTGGAGGGAGAGGCTAACCACTGGCCTTGGGTTCCTCTATCCAATGGGTACTAGAGGTGCTGGTAAAGTCCGATTCATTATCCCAGTTCTCTTATGGGGACAGCTTTCTATTGAGTGGTCACCGCAGCTACATATCAGGCACAACCCATTTGCCCTACGACACTCCTGCTGAGTGTGGCCGGCCTTCTGGCAATAATCATATATAGGAAGTGTTCGGGTTATCTGAAGAGGGGCTGATCGAAATGGTTTTCTAATCATTGGGGCTTTTGCAGCTCTGACTAGACCTTCTCTGCCTAATTGCTGAAATGGCCTCTTCATGGCCTGATTCCTCATCTGATTAAGAATCTTTTTCTCTAGTCCTCGCTCCACCTCCCGAGCTATAGTGAGGACTTGGGAGTATATTTTCAGTTGTTGGGTAATCAAGAGGACTTGAATATTCATTTGTAAGCTCTGCTGAAATCTACTTGCCCGCTTCTCTTCGTCGGTCACCATATATGGAGAAAAACGGTTAAGCCTTAGGAACTCAGCCGCATACTCATCCATAGATCGGCTCCATTGCTGAAGTTAGATGAACTGTTCTTCCATCTCCTTCTGAGCCGTGGTAGGGAATAATCTATCATAAAGCTCTTAGAGAACTAGCTCCAAGTGATCGGTTTATCCAGTCTTGCTTCTTAAGCTAACCACCAGGTTCTGCCTACATCCTTCAGTTGAAACTTAGCGACCTCTACCTGATTTTCCTCTGGGAACCTTACTGCTTTCAAAGATCAGTGATGTGGCCTCTCTTCCCCTGTGAATATTGCCGGCTGTAATTGCCTGAAGTTCGATACGTTGCCCGATCTTTGTTCCTTAGGAGCTGCTATCAATTCTTACCTAAGGAGTTCTGTCTGATTCTGTTGATTCTCTATCATATTATGAATAACCCTCAGAATTTCTGCATTCTCTCATGTGGGTCCGTTCTGTAATTGTGTGGAGCTGTTATGGCCCGTCCTTCTATCCATATCTATGTTGGTAAAAGATGACTCAAAACTGAAAAGTAAAAAAGATAGATAGATTTTAAGAATCAAGGGAAGGAGTATTAGGAAGAATAGTTAACTTTGTACATTGTAGTTGGATTGTATAATCAAGACTCCTGCATTCGATTGCAAATTAATATCCTATTAATTTACTGCTTGGTTGTACTGCAGGTGTGAGAGCCTAGACTCTGATACCAACCTGTAACACTCCATCCTGACGGATACAAAGACACTATTGCGATATATATACGTAGGACGAAAATATCCTTGCATATATACGTTATGCATCAGTACAGACCAGAATCAGAGTAAGGAAGTACGCAGTGTATATACATTCCAACATATAGAGTACAACTTACAAAGTTATCACAGAGTATGATATAATATTATAAGTATATTACATCACAGCTAGGTACAAAAGTAAGATTTACAATATGTATAATACAAAGATGCTCACGAGCTGAGGGAGAATCCACGAGCTAGTAGGAAGAGTCAGGAACAGAAGGAGCTGGGACTAGTCAGCCTGCTCCAAGAGGTAAGCTTGATCTTCGGTGGAGGGCTCCACTTCAATCCAAGCTTTAGAATCTGAACATGCAAGACTAGGGGAGTCAGAAACTCCCCGACGAGTGTTCAGATTAATGTCAAGTGACGTGCAGAGATAAGTACATATGTATCGATAAATTCAAATTAGAAAGCAGACATCAAAGGCTGTGTCGAATGTACAGAAATAATAAGAATGCAACGAAGGCATATACTGATGAAAGCGATTAAACATGAATAAATCTTTTGTTATCATTTTTAATATTTATTCTTATTACTCATCATATCCATATGTCTAGGTATGTGTAATAGTGTCCCTGCAGACATGCATCCACATCTGAGTAAATCGAGACTGTTATTGGAAACTAACGACGGTATCAACGAACAATGTTTACGGTGGGTCCCGTACATTCCCGGGACCATGGTCCATAATGTTCCGTTGCTGGTGTTCAGAATCAGGCGCAAGGCCTAGATGAGGGTCTTATTGTATGCTCTTTTTCATTAATGAATAGAATGTAGGGAGCCAGCGCTCCCCTCGGAACACCTAGAGGCCCTCAGGTCGAACCGGAGGTTTTGGTTGCACAACATACCTAATACCACTGTAAACACAAATATATATTGATATTCGCAAGTTTCCCCTTACCCGGTGTAAGTTGTTCTTTTTACGATTTATTAGGTAGTTATCAGATTACAGGAATGTGCAAGAGTATATCAAGAATATCAGGTGTACATGAGTACTATCAGGAGATCAGGTTGATATTCTTGTAAGTGATAATTATAAGTTAGGTATAATATATTGGATGGCAGGTAATAGTAATTAGGTGTCAAGTGGTAACATGCCAGGGGTCAGGGGTCAGGTGATAGCATGTCAGAGGTCAGGTAATAGCGTGTCAGAGGTCAGGTGATAGCATGACAAGAAATAGTATATATTAACCGTTAATACAGCTAGCTAGCAAGCAAATGATCATCCAAGCGGAGCTAAGCAGTAATGGAGGCACGGACAGCGAACATTGTTTAACACTAAAGTGCCTGACGGAGCTATTGGAATGACTCAGCTTAGAAGGCGAGTCTAAAATCTGACAGAGTTTTGCCTAGATGAATCAGTAGTAAAGTGCTGAGTGCTAAGCATGCCAACTAGGCAGAGCTGAGAGACCTGACGGTCTAAGCGCACTTCTCTTTCGAGGAAGTGGGCGAGAGCCCGGAGGCTAAAGTACGCTCAGGGTCTGAGCGCACTCTCGGTAGCTATTACGAACCCCATAAGGGTAAGGCTTAAAATCAATTGGGTAGATAGCCCGAGATTGGGCAGAAACCCACCGAAAGTTGGTTCAAAGGTACCTGTGTGAAATGTTAGTACCACACGAGCATACATATAAATGGGAGAATATGTAAGTTACCGTGGAGTAGTGAAGCTCAGAGACTGAGTAGAGAGCTCGGAGACCAAAGTACGCTCAGAGTCTAAGCATACTCTCGGTAGCTACCATAAAACCCCTAAGGGTGCAGGCCTAAAACCAATTGGGTAGCCATCCCGGGAGTGGGCAGAGACCTAGAGTCAGTACAAAAGTACCTGCGCGAGATGTTCTACACTATTACAAGCATCACAGTATATCAGTCCGATACAAGTCAAGACATGTCTATAGAATATAACACACCTACACCCGTACAATCACATTGGACTGATACAAAATACAACATAATACCAATTCTAATACAAGTCCAGTTTTGCGAGGAAAGTCACTCGCCTAAAATACCAGTTTTAAAACTTCACGCGTCTGAATTCTCGACCGAGAAAAAACACGAAGTGCGAGAAGGAGGGGGGCTTGGCCCTATGGTGGGCCCCGGCCCTAGGGATGGTGCGTCACCTCGTGGTAGTGGCCTAGGTGGTGGCTGGCCATGAGGAGAGAGAGAGGAGAGGCTGAAGGTGAAGGTGAAGGTGGTGGAGTAGGTGGTGGTAGTATTTGGTGGAGCTAGATTTTGGAAGGAGAATAAATAGGAAATTAAAGGAGGTGAAGATGATGGTGATGTTAGAGGTTGAAATAGGGGTGCTGGAGGTGGTGAGAGTAGAGATGGAGGTGATGGAGAAGAATAAAAGAGGTGATGGTGATGATGGGGTTGTGATGGTGGTGAAACAGTGTTGTAAAAGGTGGTGGAATTGTCACCAGAGTTGTCACCGGAGATGTTACCGGAGTGGTCACCGAAGGGGTTGTCAGAGAGGTGATGATTGGCCTCTAACTTGGGTGGTGGCCGGCCTAGGTGAGGGGTATGGAGGTGGTTTTTTGTACAGGGTTTTGTGTAGGGGTGGTAGTTTTAGAGATGGAGAAAAAAATAGAGTTGTATAGTTGTATGGTGGAGTTTTGATGTTTATGGTGGATAAAAAGGAGATGGAGGAGGAAGAAGATAATGGTGAAGTGTTGTAGGTGTTGTTGGTGTAGTTGTAGTGAAGATGAAGGAGGAGTTTGTGGTTTTAAGATTTTAATGGAGAAATGAAAAGGAAAAGGGAAGGAAGAGGGTTATTTTTGGAGTTGGAGTTAAAGGAGAAGGAAAAGGGTTAGGGTTTGGATTTTTTTGTAAAATGGAGAGGGGGTGAGGTGGCTTGGCCGGCCATAGTGATGGGAGAGAAGAGTTGAGTGGATTGGGATATTTTAGAGGAGATATTTTAGAGGATTGTAGAATGTAATAGAAGAATAGATAAGTTTTTAGAAGATGATGGAAGGAAAAGGAAGGAAGGAAAAAAGAAAAAGAAAAGAAAAGAAAAAAGGGAAGAAAAGTAAATGGAAAAAATGAGAAAATAATTAGAATGGTGAAATTCCCGTCGATTGCGGATGCGAAAAATTTTTGAAAAAAAATACCGGAATCGTCTGAAAATCAAATATCTCAGAACGATTCTCAAAATTCTCAAAAATCAAGAATATTATTCTAAGAATCATGATAAAATCTGTTTCAAGAAATACTTTACGATTTTCAAATTAAAAATTTTGAAATCGACCGCCGATATCGTTCGACACCAAATCTGGTCGAAATCTGTTAAATTATGAAAATCCTTGAAAAATATATTAAGATAGTAAATATTATTCTAAGAAAATATGTGAAAGCAATTTCACGAGATTCGACCGCATTTGTAAATTTAAAATCTAGGAATAAAGCAGCAATACCGATTAATCCTGACTTTAGGGTTTTTATAAAAATTATTCTGAAAAATTCTGAAAAATCATGAATTTTGGAACGAGAGAAATACGCTCATAAAATCGGGATCCGTATCTAAGTACGTATTCTGAGGATGGGGTATTACAGTTGTGCACACCGGTCGGCCGGCCCCTGTCCTGGCCTGCTGCGAACAACGTTCTTACTTCCTATGAACTTCGATCTCTGCGCTATCTCTTTCAATGAGTTTAAAAACTCTCCTGATATATTTTATCTCCTCTTATCTCCTCTCTCCCTACAATATTGATACATATGATTGTAGTAGACTCATAGCTCTCAGTTGTTTGTATGTTTAAATTTTGCTTTTAAATTATGTATCATCGATTCATTTGGCCAAAAAATTAGTTACAGTACTACATTTCTATACCAACTGAGTACCATCCTATAAGTAGAGCAAATCCTGAAATTTTCAAGTATTTCTTAATTAAATATTTTTTTATTTGGCTTGATATTTATTTTTATTTTTAGTTTCAAATATAAGTCGCAGCCTGGTGCAAGCGGGATTTGAACCCTAGATCTCTTCCTCACTACAAAAGGATTTTACTGTTATGCTATAGTGGCACTTGCTTTAGCTTGAGGTTCAGATTTCACAGAGTTAAACTTTGGAGGTTTATATTGGGAGCCATCCCAACCTCTCATGATTGAACTTTGAGTGCACATGTTTTGATAACGGGTGGAGACAGAACTCTCTAAAGTAAAATATGCCTTTGACAGCCCAAAGACCACTGCATCCCTTTGACTCGAGACCTGAACAATCAACCTTTGGTCTAGTTCCCAAACATTGGTGCCGTTTGCGGAAAGTAGACCGGTCGTTATGGAAATCACTAGAAGCCACGTCACAGCACGAGGATTACATCATTCTAGAGAGGTGTTAAGCAATAATTTGTAATTTTCTAGAGTATTGAGATGTAAAAGGGAGAAAAGAAAAGAAAAAGGGATAAAGGAAATGAGTAGTGTAAAAAGAGGTGTAAATGGGAAAAGAGAAAAAAAGAAAAGAAAAAGGGATTTTTTTTTTTTCCATTTTCATGTCCGATTGAGACAAACAAGAAAAGTGAAAAATGAGTTTTCTCACTTCCCTACTTTCTTATAACCAAACACCCCTTGACATCAACATATATTACAAGAACAATTCTAGCAATTTAATTCAACCTAACCACTCAGTTCACGAAACTGGTGAAGACGGAGACGCTTATCAGACACGTAATTGTCAGCGAGTGGGTTCGGGTCAGATCCATGCCATATTCGAACCTGAACCTGATAAGGGATTAGGATTCAGACTCGATTTTGAGTCAGAACCTCTTCTTTCTTATCGAATTCGGATCGGATTCGGATTTTGAATAGATATGTTCAAGTTCCAATTATTGTTATTCTTTAAATTGTAATTCAATTATTGATGCAGGAGATCAAAATGAGAATACCCAGATTTAAGTTACTTGTCGACAACACCCTTCAACTGTCGACAGGATTTTACATTAACTCAGTTGTTTACAGTCACGTCGACAGCATTCTTCAACTGTTGACAGGCTTTTATAGAAAGACAGGAAATTACAGACCTGTTGGCAGTACTCTTCACCTGTCGACAGACCTGCTGCGCATCAGAGTTTCCTCGTTAGTTTAGGAGTTATTTTTCTGGGTTCGTTTTGCATTCCAATTTGTTTTATTTCTATTTCTTTATTTTAATTTCCTAATTAGAAAAGTATTCTTTTTCTATTTGCCTATATAAGGCCATTGTATCATTATCACCCAACTTTGATTAATACAATTGAGTTTTTACTCCCAAATTACTCGTGAATTCGAGTTTGTTCTCTTGGCTCGTGGATTCGGGTTGCTTTCTTGTGGATTCGAGTAATTATTCGCCTACCTGAAGGCTCCTTCAGGGTTCGTCAGTACTAATATGATATCTAACCTGCATCGTTCATCTTCTTCGCTTTCCCATTTGCAAAGAGCTTCGGCAAACGCTCTGACGATGGTCGGAGATGACAACGAGCAGCCCAGCCTCTCCAGAAGAGTAGGTGTTGTTAAAGGGAGATTTGGCGCTCTTGACTCGACCATGGTGATCGGAAGATTTCGCTCTCCTCGTTTTAAAATACCGCAAGTGCATGGTCGTTCGATGTAGCACTTGAGGGTTGATCCACAGGGACAGGTGGTCCATTTTGTTTCAACACTTTTAGGCGAATTGAGTAAAAAGTTTTGGGATATTTTGTTTTAAACTATGTATTAATTTAGAAAAGTCAAGCACTTAGGATCGAATCCCCTAAAGTAGAATCAAGTGGTCAATCTCGGACTCCATATTAGTCTGTTGTTACTCACCAAAATCTCTATTCCTAATAGGCAAAGTAAGTCTGAACACTAGATCTAAGCACGGGGTATTATTTGCATCACATGGTCCATCAAAGGTAAATAAAATGACTAAATAAATTAAAAGCAGAAAAAGCAGTAAAACCCTAAGTATGGACCATTGACTATTGATACATACCTTGTCAAGTCAAATAACTAGTGACTCTAGAAATAATCTCTTAAAAGTTATAAGTCAATTGGTGTGTGCAACAGTCCTAAATAGGAGACCAACTGATGATTACATGAATCAAATTTGGGCTCATCTTCCCTAAGTACAAAAGATCTAGCTATTCATGTCTAAATTAATAACAATAATAACTAATAAATAAAGCATACTCAGGTTACTTAACATTCAATTGGCACACACTAACTAATAGAATAATTGAAATAAATACATTAATTAATCTGGCTAATTAAACTTGTTATTAAACTAACAAAAAAAATTAAAACAACAAAGTTTAACTCCACTTTACCTCAGAAAGTTCAACTTCTTTCTCCCTGCATGCTACAAGACGAACAAGCCATTGCCCTTTTTTCTTTTCATTTTTATGGGCGCCATGCGCTGTGAAGTTCGTCATGTTAACGGTAATCCCATCACCATGAGCAATAGTGCCTTGAATGGTGGACCCCAATCTCCACTTGCTGTGGGAGACGTATGTGGATCCTGCAGCGCCACGTGGATCACAAAGATCGCAAATGAAGAGATGCTTGCCTCTTCGCCGTGTGGATCGAGGAAAAGAGAGGGAAAGTGGGCCCCGCATGCACAGAAAATCAAGATGGAGAGAGAGCCTGCGGCCTATTCGTTCCGTCTCTTCGCGCACAGTGCCTTGTTTGCCGAGGCGGAAAGCCGCGTGAGACGTGATCAAAAACGACGAGAAATTCGGCCTGCTTCTCGTGCACGATGAATGAAGATATAACAATGTCCAAATTAACTAATGATGCAATGAACTCGAAGGGCCTACTTCACATGGAAAAGGCCATTTGGGTTTTTGACACTAATCAAGATTCAAGTTAAAAATTGTGGTGGCCTAGTTAAACAGCAAATGTGGCAGATTCAGTTTTGAATTCATCATGGCCTGTTTGTTGAAGCATGAAAAACCCAATATGATCTGCAACTGGGGGGATACCATCACCCATGGTAGACTTATCACCCAAAAATTCAGCAAACAATTAGCCCCCCAAATTTGAACCCATCAACACCCTTCACCTTCCCCTTCCCCTTCAAATGATCTGCTCTCAGTAATCTGGAAGAACTCAAGTGGAGATCCAAAACTACGGCCAGGAATCATAATCATCATCGTACTTAAATCGGTCCAGATGCCCAACATAAGCCCACAAATCCAAAGGGGCGGGCTACACCAATTGTAGGAGTAGGACAACCCATGAAAAAGGAACAGAGAGATCAAAATAGCCGGATCTGCCTGCAAAGCAGTATAGCCGTTACAAAGAATCGAAAGACCAATTTGATCCACGACAGAAGGGAAAAATAAAGAGATTAGGTAAGATCCCATGCGCAGATCTCCTTTGCAGTCAATTTTGGCGGTGAAACCACAAAAAAAGCAAAAAATTATATAGGGAAACGATGGCGGCCAGTGGGAAGCAGGGAGAGAAGAAAGCGGCGGAAACAGAGATGAGGGTAACCCTAACCAACCAAAAATTAAAAAAAATAACCTGTGTCAGAGATTGAAGCCATTTCGTCTCCCCTTACTGTTGATTTATAACAAGGGCAAAAGAGGTGCCACACCAGCTATCATAAAAAAATGCACCAAACAAGAGTGGTCTGGAAAAGGTCAAGGGCCCTGCAACTAACCCCACAAATTAGTGGATTCCATGTGCGAACTCCACTAACAAACAGGCCCTATGGAAGACTGCGAAGATAGGTATGGGACACTTTTGTTGCCATCTACCTACAAATTTTTTATTTTTGAGGAAAATAATATGAGGCCAAAAAGATTCCCGACTTTCTATTAAAAAGCACTTTAAAGAAACATGTCACGATTGAAGGGCACAAACATGCATAATATATAAAATTGAGTCTTCAGGTAAAAAAAATGAAAAAATTACAACAGCGAGTCACTGAAACTATCAACACCATGCACAACATGTCGTATAACTCGTCTCACAAACACAACCTAACTTTCTCCGGCCTGTCTGCATCTAGGGCTAACCATTCCTTAGTACACTCTTTAAAAAGAGCCCTATCTGAAGGCGCAACTCTCTTTAGATGCTCCCCATAAAAAAGCACAGTTGAAAGCCCATCTATCTCAAGCCCAACCAACTCTTTTTGGATAGGAATAGATGGAGACCTAACTCCCTGAAGAAACTCTTCAAAAGGAGTTCCAACTGAGTACCTCTCTTTCTCATCCCCAGTAGAAGTCCTAGCCTCTTCAGACCCAGAAACCAGCGTGTCGCACTCCCCTAGGAGGCACTCAGGTATCCCCCACCCCCTAAATCGCTTTCCTTGTCGTGGGCCATCAGTCCTTACTGGCCTACCGCTCCTTGGGTCTGCACTAGACCCTCCTTTACGAGACAAAAAAGCCCGGCTTTAACCCGCATTGACCCTACCTTCTAACATCAGACCAGAAGGCCCAATAGCCGGCCTAGACGGCCCAGAGTTCATCGCCCTTTTTGCCTCATCACTAAGTAGATCCTGGTCCTTCTGGTTTTGATACCCGCTCCAAGGGATGCTACACCCGCTCCAATAACTGGCCTAGACAGCCCAGAGTCCATCACCCTTTTTGCCTCGTCACTAAGTAGATCCTGGTCCTTCTGGTTTTGATACCCGCTCCAATGGATACTACACCCGCTCCAATACCTGGCCTAGACGCCCCAGAGTCCATCGCCCCTTTTGCCTCATCACTTAGTAGATCCTGGTCCTTCTAGTTTTGATACCCGCTCCAATGGATACTACACCCGCTCCAATAGCTGGCCTAGACAGCTGAAAGTCAGCCCTCAACCAGCCCAAAAAACAGTTGGCATAGTAGTGTCACCTCCTCCCAGATCAGGGTCAACTACGGATCCGACATCTTCTCCATCACAGCTCGATTTCAAATTCAAATTCGAATCGAATTGTCCCCTCCCGTTGGATGCCTGAAGTGACACTCCCATCGCTGATGGTGGTGATTGTCTGCTCCGGCGCTACATTGGTGAGAAGACCAATCTCCCCTAACCCTTCCCCTCACTGGACCTCCACAAGGACCCCCATCATAGACGTCCCCTTCAGAGCACCCTCGTCTCCTCTTACCTCTGTCCGCCTCAAGCAATTCCTAGCCCTGTGCCCCACACGCCGGCAACTGAAGCAAAGCAGTCCCGTTGCGCATCCCCGCATTCTAGTTGCCTACAATTCCGCAGTGGTGATAGCCCTGCATCAAGCCGCAGTCTGGCTTGCTGGAGCAACCCGGCCCCTGAACACCCCCCCCCCCCCCCGCGCTCGCCCAACCTTCTCACCTCAGACCACCGCCCTCTCCACCCATCCGTGGAGGAAAGTGCCCCGCGGCACCGCCACTTGTCTGCCCAGCGCATGACATCACATCGAACACTTGGGTTGCATGAAGAAGCAGAGAAGTTTGGAGAGAGAACTGAAAATGGCAGTCTCCCGAGTACAAGCAAACACCACAACCACGAGAACAATAACAACAGCAAGAAAAGAAGACAGGAAGGAATAGGGAAGAGAGGGGAGAACAGGCGAGAGCAGAAGAGATCGGTGGAGAGACGGGAGAACAATTGAAGATAGAAGAAGTGGACAGAGAGCTAGTGAAAAGACTAGACGGCGAGGAAGAAGGTGAAGAGGAGAACAGAGCTAGAGCAGCGGTGGAGATGGCGTTGGAGGACCATGTCGAGAGCTGCACTCTACTGTTCCCTCCTGCCATCTATCTACAGTTGCAAAAAAAAACTTTTGCATCTAGTTATAGAACCAGTTCGTGGCTAGTCAAACAAGGAAGAAGAACCCAATGCAGCTCATGTCCATAGTGCCGTGGGAGAAGGAATCCCCGGCGAGGCCAAGACAAGAATTGCCGATACCACCTCGACCATGCGCGGTCATGACACACAGCAATACATGCAGCTCAAGCAACACCTTTGAAACACTCGGTCATAACAAATTCTCCATCACAAAATTCCTATCGAATCATTATTATTTTATTCCCTATTTACTATTTACTTTTTGAGAATTTATCTTACACATATTCTTCTAAAAACAAATAGTAATGTCAGATGTCTCAATTTTTGCTTTTTGGAGAGAATGAGAAGCACGTAATCCAACTCAAAAAATAATTTTTAAAACATTTTATATTTCTATAATATTTTTTTTAGAAAATAAGATAATCTGCTGACCACTTATATCTATCTATATTATTATTATAACTCTGAGAAATATATATTTACATTATGATTTTGACAAATATGCATGAGTCAGACTGAAAACATCTCATTCACTCTGAAAAACGGAGAGTTAATTTATTTTTCACCATTATTTATATTTAAAATAAGTACCAGTGAAAATTTTAAGAGATGAATTGTAACTTAAAAATAAAGTGAT
Organism: Agave tequilana; assembly: GCA_038442645.1. Classification (NCBI taxonomy): domain Eukaryota; kingdom Viridiplantae; phylum Streptophyta; class Magnoliopsida; order Asparagales; family Asparagaceae; genus Agave; species Agave tequilana. The sequence continues at coordinate 13,464 of JAVJIF010027365.1, read as the reverse complement.
GATGAGCCTATTATAGAGAACGTGGTGAAAAAACTTGTTAACTCACTTTTCGAAATGAATGAGACGTGTGCGGTCAATTTATACCATACTATACCTCAAAAAGCCTCTTACATATCACATGATTCACATCACAATTTAGAACGCACAAAGTTTATCAAAATAACTCCACCTGCACAATTACTACATTGTGAACATGATTACAGACTGCTTCAATTTACAACCCAAAACAGGCATCACTACTATGTACTACTATTACTACTATTACATTATTACATACGTAATAATAACGCACCACCTTAATTAGTAGTAAGTATACTAGTATTAGCATAGAGCTAGCTAGGATCCTTGGTGACCTCAGACCTGGACCCTCAAGTTGCACACGTGGCGCACGTGCACCCAGCACCACACGTGCAGGCCGACTCCCCGCTCCCTCGGCCACCGTGGTCTTGCCGCATGCGCAGGGATTGCAGCTGCAGTGGTCCCCACACGTGCACACGTTGTGCTGCGTCGTTGCCGCGGCTGTCACGCACCTGCCATAATTTCCAGAAGTTCAATTCAGAAATTTATTTATTCTCCGAAAAGAAGAGAATAATTTCACGGAGTCACAGAAACTACAAGTCGAAAAAAAAAAAAAAATCAAATTCATAACCTGCCTATTGTTAAAATTAAAATTATTCCATAATATTGTTTCGTTCATATATTCAAGAATACATGCTTTGCGTGCTTGGAGTTTGGACCAAATTCCAAAATTGAAAATCATTCACTCGTAAATATTTTCTGTAATCAAAAGTGTAAACTCTATACTAATTTTAGATTAGAACCTGCACTGGACACCGCCGGGACACGGTACGACGCACCCGCACGTGTCGTTGCAAACCGCTTTCACGTCCGCCATCGCTCCGCGTTGCAGCTTGCGAGATCCGGGCTGGGCGAGACACGTCCTTTTAAGTGCTCGGGCGACACAGCAGACCGACACCTGGCCTGACACGTGAGGACGTCGCTGCGCACGTGGCACCCATGCCGCTTACCACCGCTCATCGATAATGGGCCATATTTTATTTGGGACCCCGTTTTTGATCCCAACTTCAAATTTTAGGCTATTACATATAAATACTAGGCCAGCCCAATACTAATTGGGCTTTTACTTGATGTTGGCAGTGCATTATTCTGACTTAATGAGGAGACTAATATATAGAATAATAATTATTTTTTATTTTATTGCTATTGTGTAGAAAAATATGTAGATTGTAAGCGTGTAAGACAAAGTATTTTTCTTCTTTGTTTATGCCAACTTTAACTAAAATTGTAAAACTTAGAATATTCTTCAATTCTTTGAGCATTCGCATGTGACATTATCCTCTCACCATACATCCATCAATAATCAGAGAGAAATCTTTTTGATCACAACCATTGAAGACAATGTGAATCAAATTCAAGACCACTTGAGAAAATGATACAAGGCTCATTTTAGGTTAAGTTCAACATTGACTATAATACACTGTATCTTGTGCACTTTTGAACTAATTTTGACGAATAGATTTAAAAAAACTATACTGAGAAGTGAACAGTAAAAAAAAAATATGTACAAACATGCATGTTTCAATATTGTATCAAATGAATGTGAAAGTTGGTCAGACTAACAAACTTGTTTTCTAGATTCTCTAATGAATATGGATGGATTCTACCAAGTTGGCATACATGCACCAGGACAAGTTTCCACGGCATCAATTAGCAAAACAAAAGTGTTTTTTTTTTTTCGTCCTTCTTCTTTTGCTTTAAGAATAGAAAATGGAGATTGCCAAAACAAAGGAGAATACGATGAACGTTCAAAGAATCCTTGATCCTAAGATAGCTATCTGCGAACAACATATTTAGGCAAAGGAACCAATGGGCCACATATTATTTTGTTGCCTCATCCTTGACCCACGAACATAAATATGTAAAAGATTAGGATTTTGTCCTATTCGAGTGACTCATCTGTGCCTACCAAAGTTAGATTAAAGAAAGAGGTGGGTGCATGTGGCTCTTCTCTCTCATTCTCTCCATTCCTCATGTTATAGTTTTTTTTTTTAATTTTTTTTTAATTGTTGATCTTAGTCACCTACCTCGTTAAATTTTTGTAGGAATGCAGGACAATACATGGGGACAGCGTGCCGACTTTTTTCAACCAAATTAGGAATTTTTTTTTTTAAATTTTAGGAAACCAACATAGGAATTCTTTTAAAACAGTGTTGCCAACTGAGTATAATTTAAGTAGCAAAATATTTCACTTTTTTTTTATGAAAAATTGCATCTTTCGCTACTAATTTTCGTGAAAACAAGAGTTACTTTTTCGCACTGCGGCGCACAGGCTGTTCTCAAGAAAAAGAAAAAAAAATAAATAATAATGATTTCAAATGAATTGACGCGCTCTAATGGACCCATGCCCTCTTTAACTTAATTTGCATGTGACTAACAACAATTTTTGGCCTCATCATGAGCTGGTTGACTACTTTACATCCAGGCCTGAAAGTCTTCTCAGTGGTCACCCATGCATCCGTGTTCACAAAGGGGTTAGTTCAAGTAAAGCCAAGGCCTTTAGTTCTACGTCCTCTGCCCAAATTCCAAACTCAAATCTCATAGTAAGTGGTCCAATCCCTAGTTCAGTAATTTATCATGTAGAAAAATTACTAGAGCCCCCAACCTCCAGAGAGAACACATACAAATTATGTTTAATGTGAAAACAAACAAAGAAACAAACATTTTAACAAATATTTTAACAATTAAATAAAGAAGGAAAAGGTGGGGGCATGTTTAGCGCCGTTTCCAGCGGCCGATTTCTCAAAGGTGGGTGGCGGACGTCTAATTAATACGACAGCATGCAACGCCACCAAACGGTTTGCATACATTCTTGAGTGCTTAAAAAAAAAAAATAGGGTCTCAAGTTTAATTCTCCATTAAAACTGGCTTCACCTAAACTGGTTATACAGTTCTCATTTGCATGATGAGGTGGTATATTGCTTGTAAGCTAGAAGGCAATAATACAATAAGGTCTTTTGTATACCCATTCTAGCCTAGGGAGTGAGTGAGTCGGGTTTTGGGCCGGGTCAGATTTGATCCGGGACCGACCCGCATTGGCTTTGAGTCTAACATTAAGACCCAAAACTTGATTCAAGGATTAACCAGGTTGGAGTTGGGGTAACTTACAGATGGTTTGGTGATGTGAGAGATAAACCTACAAATGCGCCAGTCCGGCGAGTAAAGCGTATCAAATTAGAACAAGTTAAAAGAGCACAGGAGAGACCGAAGAAAATATGGATGGAGATAATACGACAAGATATAGAAGCTAAAGGTCTTAGTGAAGACATATTGTTGCTCGATAGAATGAGTGGAGAAAGCTGATCCACCCTGATCCGGCGTAATTCTCTTTTGGTTCATGTAGCGTACCCCCAAATACTTGAGACAAATGACTTTTTGTTGTTGGAGTTGGGGTCAGCTCATCTCCTTGTTGTCGGAGTTGAGCGAGACCATCAAACTAGATGTTGTGAACGTGAGACTCAAGACTCCTCACAGCTTCCACCACTCTTTTATCAGCAAGTAAGACCAGGCCTCACTCGCAACTGGCTAATTTTTCGAGTTTTCTTTTCTTTTCTTGTTTTCTTTTTCTTTTTTTCAGTCTATCTAGATTCTAATGCCTTTTCATTATGAGCTGGGAAACGGTACGTTTATATCTAAAGTTTGTTTTATTGTAATCTCTTTTTCACTAAACGTGTGGGTGTAGACTAGTAAAAGAAAAAGAAAGAAGAGGAAAAATTGTATGTTCTGTTTGGTGCCTCACAAGCCACAAGCCAGGGCAATGTGAACCAAAAGTGTTCCACTAACAATATGTAGGTTTATGTTCTAAAAAAAAAGAAGAAAAGAAAAAAAAAGTAGGTTTAGGTCGAACCTAAGTGGCTAACAATGGGCCAAACAGGCTCCAAACAATGTTCCAAGAAGTCAAAAACCCTAGAGGTCAAGGGAACAACACCCTTGACCTCCCGTGCCAAGGCGGAGAGAGAATTAGCCTTTAATTTTCTTCTTTATTTTGAGAATATCTTAGCCCTCGTTCCTCAACAGTGGCCCGCTAGTCAGGTCACTAAGTTTGCTCCCCCAGTGATTACAATTTGAATCTCTACGTATGGACATGTAAATAAAGTTTAAATGTATAGCTGGCGGTTAACCACAAGCTATATATATATATATATAATATCTATATATATATATATATATATATATATATATATATATATATATATATAGTATAGACTTGTATCCTTTCAAAAGGATTTGATCCCGGATCCTTCCCACTCAAATTCAACCCTCCAACATTCGAAATACTGATCCACTCCGTTGAAGTTGATCTATACTATTTCAAGTATCTATAACCCAAAAATCAAGTGTTTTAATACTTTTTGCCCATCCATCAAGCAACGCAAAATGGACGGCCAAAAGTAGTGAGTTGGTTAGATCTATATCTTTAGACATACAAATTCTCGATCCGGCCATTTCATTATGATCTAAACATTTAAAAACCCCTATAAACTAATTTTGTTGATTTCAAATGTTCTACACCGTTAAACTAACCAACTCACTATTTAGGCCGTCCGTTTTTCCCCTACTTGATGGATGGGCAAAAAGTATTTAAAACACTTGATTTTTAGTTTATAGATACTTGAAATAGTATAGATCAACTTCAACGGAGTGGATCTTGTATTCGAATGTTGGAGGGTTGAATTTGAGTGGGAAGGATCCGGGATCAAATCCTTTTGAAAGGATACAAGTCTATCTATCTATCTATATATATATATATATATATATATATATATATATATATATATATATATATATATATATATATATATATAGAAAAATGGGAATCAGCTGACACAGGAGGCAACTCTATCTTATGTCGCATTCAAAGCTCAAGTTTTCGATTAAATTTTCAAGATCTGACTGCACATTATCATCTTCATGTTATAAGAATATATACATATAAAAAATCATTAGATTTGAAATTTTTTTACTCTATTTTCTTTGGGTTCAAATAGTAACGGTTTTTTAACAGTAGAATAAAATAGAACGATTAGATCAATAAGTAACGAACTCCAATTCACTTTAAATTTTATAAGTATACATTTTAGAACATGAAGATAATAATGTGCGGTCGGATCGTGAAAAAAACTCGGAGGTATGATTTTTCAGTGCGACATAAGATGGAGTTGCCTCCTGTGTCAGCTGATTTACAATATTCCTCATATATATATATAATATATATATATAATATATATATATATATATATATATATATATATATATATATATATATATAATATATATATATATAGTGAGTTGATCCCCTAAGAACGGTTCTCACGAATTCATGTGAGAACTTTCGCGTGGGCCGTCGGATCTGATAGAGATCTAGTTTTATTTGATTTGATCTATCAGATCCGACGACCCACGTGAAAGTTCTCACAGAAATCCGTGGAGAACGTTCTTAAAGGATCAGCTCCCTATATATATATATATATATATATATATATATATATATATATATTATAATATATATATATATATATATATATATATATATATATAGAGAGAGAGAGAGAGAGAGAGAGAGAGACTTGTGTCCTTCCCAAAAGATTTGAGGCCGAATCCTCCTTCCCACTCAAACTTAACCCTCAAAGATCCACTCTGTTGAAGTTGATCTATATTATTTCAAGTATTTATAAATCAAAAATCACATATTTTAAATACTTTTGCCCATCCATCAAGCGATGCAAAATGGATGCTCGAAAGTAGTGAGGTGGTTAGATCTATGTCTTTAGACATATAAATTCTTGATCCGACCATTTCATTTGATCTAAATATTTAAAACCCCTACAAACTAATTTTTGTTAAGTTTCAAACGTTCTACACCGTTAAACTAACCAACTCACTATTTAGGCCGTCCATTTTCCCCCCATTTAATGGATGGGCAAAAAATTCAAAACATTTGATTTTTGGTTTATAGGTACTTGAAATAATATAGATCAACTTCAACGGAGTGGATCTTGTATTCAAATGTTAGAGGGTTGAATTTGAGTGGGAAGGATACAACCTCAACTCCTTTTTGAAGGACACATTCTATACACACACACACACACATATACAAAAAAATGTATATCAGCCGACAGCTGAGAGTGTCTCTAAGCTAGCGGTAACGTGGCGTAATATGTGCCACAGAGTTGGGTAATCTTTATAGCGTCCTACTTTTAGAAATATCTAAAATTACTAAAAGAACCCGTTGGGTAATCTTTTATATACATGTATCAGATCTCTCTGGCCATGTCATTTTTAATGTCGAGCCTCAATCATATTTCATATCCGGCCACCCCTTTTGTTACCGGCCCCGCCCACTTTCTCTTCAACTGAATATGAATCATGTCTCTTCAAGTTTATTCATATCATTGATTTGTTGTTCTTAATGAAAAACACCTAGAGGGGGGGTGAATAGGTGTAAGTGCTAATCTAGTGAACTAAATGCTCTAAATGCGGAAGCTTAAAACAAATCTTGCAACACACTTAATACAACACACAAGTGTAGCCGAATTCCCCGTGAAGGGCTCTGGACTAACTCCTCTTGATTCTCCTTGAATGGGTTGAGGTGCTATGTGAAGCTCTTGCGGTTAAGTATAAGTGAGGCACACACAAGCAACCAAGCATATACAAGATATAGCAATATGAATGGGTTGAGGTGCTATGTGAAGCTCTTGCGGTTAAGTATAAGTGAGGCACACACAAGCAACAAAGCATATACAAGATATAGCAATATGAAATATGCAAGGCACAACACAAGCAAATAGATATGATGGCAATATGAATTATGCTCAACACAAGCAAATATGATATGATGTTATGAATGATGCTTTGCACAAATAAATGAGAGAGAGAGTTGAGAGATATTGGATCAAACGCAAACACAAGAATATTGTTTTCGAGGTTCAAGCCCCTAGCTCTACATCCCCGCCTACACTACCGTGTAGGATTTTCAATCCACTATAGGAGTACCGAACTCCTCTCTCAATGCCACCGAGGCAATACAACCACAATCCACCTCTACCGAAGAGGGATAAGGCCCGTAGCCAATACAATACAATCACCTCTACCGAAGAGGGATCCAAACACCAATACCACTCCGATCAACCTCTACCAAAGAGGGATACAACAAAAGCAAGGAGGGTTTACAATCAAGGAGGCTTAACCTCAAACACTTCTCTTTTCTCTCTTTTTTACAAAACAAGGATCCTAATAGATTAGGATAGTATGATAGCTCAAGTGTGAAAAACTAGGTGTTTTTGGAAACAAGCAACAAAGAAAATACTTGGGAAAACTCTTGTAAAAGATAGAGAATGAAAACCAATACAATATCCCAAATTCCTAATTTCTTTGATTTTCCAAAAACCCAAAACAAAAAGGATGAAATCTTTTTAGCACAAAAACTCTTTTCAAAACTTGTTTAAAACACTGAAGAAGTCAGGAATTTTTAGCTCTAAAAATCTTGGAGAAAGAAAACCTCAACAAATGGGGTATTTATAGCCCCATCAGAAAACTAGCCGTTAGGCTGATGTGGCAGCCTGACAGGCTGACGGTCGACCAGCCCGGTCGACCGCCAACGGTCAGAAATGTGACCGTTGGGCAACCACGGTCGACCGGCCCGGTCGACCCAAACAACAGAGAGCACTGCTCTCAGACCGGTCGACCGTCCGGGTCGACCGTCCCAGAGGTGCCAAACGTGCACAGATCTGTGCACGTCGGTCGACCGCCCGGTCGACCGACTTCAGCCCAAGTCGACTAATAAACTGACTTAGTCGACTGGTTGAAGCCTGGAACAGAAAACTGGGTCAGAAAAACAGTTTTAAAATATTTTGAAAAATCTTTTAACACTTCTAAAAATCTACAAAACTTGTTTTAACATTTTGTATTGAAACACAAACATGTGATAAAAATTTCAAGAAATATATCAATCATATCAATTCATTTTGAGTCTTGCAAATTTTATCAAAAACAAAACTTGTATTTTTATCAAACTTGATTTTTTCAAAACATGAATAGGATAGTCAAAATAAGTTTGTTTAAGAAGTTTAAGCATGCATGTATAAATAGAAACCATCTACTATACATATAAACAAATTAAACTTGTTTTGATCTATTATTCATGAAAACCAAATTCAAAACATGAAACGTGTGTGTTTGTGCACTTGAGCATATCAACTATACTAAGCTTTACAAATGGATCTAAACACACTATCTAAACTATGGATACCTAAGTCTTCTTGATGATCTTCATCTTCAAGTTGACTTGCTCCAAAACTCCATCCATGGGCTAGGCAATGTGTGATCTTGAAGCTTTGGTCCTAGAATCACCATGAAAAGCTTCTAAACTCCTTGTTGAAGCTAATCACCAACTAATATCTTGGTTAATGATCTGAAACTTAAACAACATAAGATTATTAGTAAACATAACTACATGAGTTAATCATCATCAAAACTAGGGTGGAAGGCCTTTGGGCCAACAATCTCCCCCTTTTTGATGATGACAAAACTCATGGAGTTATATATGCATGGATTAAAATTAAGCTTCAAAGAAGCTCCCCTTAACTCATGCATAAACATAAACAAAAGATATGCAATGAATGTACATAAACATGTATGCATCAACATGCATAAAACACATAAACATGTTCTAGAAGCTCTAGTTACCAATTAAATTAATAAAACATTAATAAAAACACTAGATGCTCTAGATACCAATAAAACTTAATATATGCAAAAACATAAGTATGCATATATAAAACTCAAATTATTCTCCCCCTTTTTGTCAATCATCAACAAAGGGGTAAACAATCAAAACAATAAATGAGGGGTAAAAATCTTTCTCCCCCTTTTGTCAATCAAAACAATAAAACAATGTTCTCCCCTTTTTGTCTAAAACAAAAACAAAGTCAATAAGGGGTGATTATAATTAACATGATATCAATAGAACATATGTCAATGAAGCATCTTGATACCAATAGAAAAGTAAATAAAGATCAATAAATGTTATATGCTATATACATTCATGAAGAGGAAGACGTTAAGTTAGCTTCCATACACATATGCATTACATGAAAGAGGGATGTTAAGCCCTAATTCACATAACACACATTATGTAATGCATAAGAGGAGATGTGAAGCTCCTCCTACACACGTGCACCACATAAAGAAGAGATGTTAAGCTCTTCAATACAAGATACACTCATCATGAATCTATATGTAGAAGAGATGTTAAGCTCTCCTTGCATATAGTCAATACAAATCAAAACTTTGAATATTTTTCTCTAAATAAAATTTTAGATACCAATTTAAAACACAAAACATCTTGATATCAAAAGATAGTATTTTTCTTTCTAAATCATATAAACAATTGAAATGACCCTTTTTTTTATCATAAAGCAAGGGGAGTGGAAAACTAATACCAATTGAAATATGAAAATCGAATTTTCTCCCCCTTTATGAAATACCAATAAAAACTATGTATACTCTTATTTTAACAAGCCTATGCATAGTTTTTTTTTTTTTAAATAAGCTTGAATAAAGATACCAATTGAAAAATGAATCAATTGAAGTAATAGATGAAACTCAAGCTCTAGCATAAACAAATTTTGTGCTTAAGATAGAGAAATATAATAGCACAAATAAAACAAGTATATGTGTATGAAATAGAATGAGTACCAATCACTAATAGATGATACCAATTGAAAATATACATACACTATAAACTTATGAGTATACAAAAGGATCAAAATGATACCAATTGAAAAGAGTTCAATGATACCAATTGACATAACAATAAAAGCATGGTATAGCTCATATAACTAATCCTCCCATCTCATGCACAAGTTTAAAAAAAAAAATTTTCAATATAAACATACAAGGCATGGACTCCCATCCAACCTCCGTGGATGGTAGGGGTTTTCAAAAATAGATTTGAAAATGTAGTTTTGTTTGAAAATCACTACCAAATGAAGAATACGAACTAGTCAAAATGAAAAACTTGTTAACTAGTGCGAAATCCTTCAAGTAAGGAATAAAACTAAAAATATTTTCATAAAACATGAAATTCACATGATAATCAACACTCTAATTCAATTAGGCATAAATATGACTCATGAATACAAAACATGAGCAAGCAATAAATGTGAGTGTACAAATAAAAGTGTGAATATCATAATCATGAAAATATTCAATTAAGCTCAATTATTCCTTAAACATTGAAAACACGAAAATCATCAAAACTTATTTAATCTTCATGGCATATGTATGTCAAGTACAAATTAAAATATACATACATATCAAAACACAACGAGTCCACAAAATATATGCATTAAGGCACGTGGCTCAAAAGGATAAACATGTATATCTAATAGTTTGGACAAGATAGACATATACATGAAGTTAAACAATTAAACACAAAATCAAGAAAAACTAAATCTTCCTCCAACAACAAATTTTATTTCATGGTATATGTATGAATTGTCAACACAATAAGTATACATACATATCCCTAAACACAATTGAGTCCATATATAGACTTGCATGAAAGGCAAATGACTCAAGAGGTAACATGTATATCTTAAAGTTTGGATATACAAACATATACATGAAGTGAAAACTCATAAAACAAATCCAAAAGGAATACAAGTTTGAAATGTACGAATCATCAAAACTAGACTATACTAGCACATCTAATGGGTTCAAATAAGCAATCAAGCCCAACGTATATAGATTTATTTGTGGCCCACTATATGTACAAGTATAAGTCCTAGTCTTAATGAAAACTAACATCTAAACATATATTCAATCATGTAGCATCAAAAACAAGATAAATTCAACATGATAAACAAAAACATGATTATTATGAATATCTACATGTTATTAGAAATATGATATACGCAATATCAACCAAATAGTGAGAACACAAAAGAATTTATCCATATTAAACATGGGTTCTCAAAATGACTAAACATGTATATCACAAGTCTAATAAGTATGACATTTTCATACTAATCACTAAACAATGAAACATGCTATGAAAGATAAACATGGAAAGCATGTAAACAATAAATAAGGAGTTAGAGATTCGATACCAAAACCAATGAGGGCACCGCTCTAGTTCTCCAAAACAAAGGTGGTCCTCTCCACCAAACCTTCCCTTGAAAGTGATGCATCCATTGATTTCCTTTTTAGTCCGGAACGCATCCACTCCAAGGTGTCATCACTCTCACGTTATGTGAGAGCCCACACCTACATCAATAAAGGAGGGGTGGTCTTTGGTGCCCATATCTTTTTGGGTCCATGGGGTTAGTACCTTCTCTAACCCAAACAAAATTCTTTGCTAAATTAGGAGTATGTAATCTATCATAACAAATTTAGCAAGGTGGCCCTTACGTCCACAATGTGTACATGTGTACACATGAGCATACTTGTGATGGGTGTGTCCGTGTGGAGCATGTGTATGTCGTGGAGGGTGTGCATGCATAAAGGATGGAACTTGTTTCTTTAGAACCAAGGTTTCCAACCGTGAGTGGTTTCATGACACATTGGCTCATAGTGGAGCCCAAAAATCTACTCTCTTCTTTAACATACAAATATCATCATTAATCTTAGAAGAAGAGGTACATGCAATTAGGTAGACTAGATGAAGAAACTACACTAGCATGACAAACATGTGCATACCATCTTATTTTGTAAAACAATGTTTTTCTTTAAACATAGATCTAATCATTTGTAATAGAAATTATTTTATTTTTCAAAGTAACATTCTCTTTTAAAAACAAAATCTACTTTAGAAGACAAGTTTTCATTCTTCTTTAAAATAGCATGGCAATCATTTTTAGATTTTAAAAAATCATTTTCTTTTAGTGCAAGTTCTAATTGAGATCTCAATGAATCCCTTTCATTATAGACCTCAACCTTATCTTTCAAAACATTGTTAAGTCTAGAATGCAAACTTTATTTTCATTTTCAAGTCTAGACTTTTCTTTTTCAAAATTTTTATATTTTTCTATTAACTTTTCACAAACAATTAAAGTTCTTCATTCAAAGCATGGGCATCATAATTATCACATGAAGAACTAGAACAATCATCACTATCTAAGTGGGTTTCCGATTGTACCTCAAGGGAGTCATTCCCTTGGCCATTAAGCATTGAGAGTCGGACTCTCCACTAGATTCCTCCGGTTGATTTGGCAATTGAAGCATGGAGGTGGTGGTTGTTGTCAACATATTTCCACACTACAAAAGCGGAATCAATATTAGAAACATGTATAGATATTCTTTTGAAAGTGTGCTTCTAATGGCCTCAAGGGCTTGTGCATTTGCCCCATATGATTGCTATCACTAAGGAAGGATTCCTTGGTAATGGCAAGGTAACCTTATGTCCTAGGGTTTGTAAATAAACGGTCATCCTAATCTTCCAAACATGAATGTTGGAAGGGTTCAAACATAGGTGGGGTCATGAAAGCCATGGTAAACTATATGAGTGTGCAAACAAGCAAGTGCAAACAATAGATTAGCAAGCAAATAGATCTCACTCCTAGGATTTTAAGCCTAAGTATCAGGAGCATTAGCTCTGATACCAATTGAAAAAACACCTAGAGGGGGGTGAATAGGTGTAAGTAACTAATCTAGTGAACTAAATGCTCTAAATGCGGAAGCTTAAAAACAATCTTGCAACACACTTAATACAACACACAAGTGTAGACGAATTCCCCGTGAAGGGCTCTGGACTAACTCCTCTTGATTCCCCTTGAATGGGTTGAGGTGCTATGTGAAGCTCTTGCGGTTAAGTATAAGTGAGGCACACACAAGCAACCAAGCATATACAAGATATAGCAATATGAAATATGCAAGGCACAACACAAGCAAATAGATATGATATGGCAATATGAATTATGCTCAACACAAGCAAATATGATATGATGTTATGAATGATGCTTTACACAAATAAATGAGGGAGAGAGTTGAGAGATGTTGGATCAAATGCAAACACAAGAATATGTTTCGAGGTTCGAGCCCCTAGCTCTACATCCCGCCTACACCACCGTGTAGGATTTCCAATCCACTATAGGAGTACCGAACTCCTCTCTCAATGCCACCGAGGCAATACAACACAATCCACTTCTACCGAAGAGGGATAAGGCCCGTAGCCAATACAACACAATCACCTGTACCGAAGAGGGATCCAAACACCAATACCACTCCGATCAACCTCTACCAAGAGGGATACAACAAAAGCAAGGAGGGTTTACAATCAAGGAGGCTTAACCTCAAACACTTCTCTTTTCTCTCTTTTTCACAAAACAAGGATCCTAATAGATTAGGATAGTATGATAGCTCAAGTGTAGAAAACTAAGTGTTTTT
>JAVJIF010027364.1:0-47605 GCA_038442645.1 Agave tequilana | reverse complement strand
GAAATATCTATTTTTTGACATTAAGCTCTAAAACGGTTTTGGTTAAATACATGTATATAATAAACTCCAAAAACCAAACTGGTATTTTTCCAAAATGAAAACTCTTTTATTTTTTCAAAATAAAAATTCTTTTATGAAAAACTTATCTAAATCAAGAGTATGTGTGTGTGTGTGTAAGATATACTTTAGCAATCCACCAACTATTCTATCCTTTACATTTTAACTAAAAATAAAATCTTATAAAAACAAACCTAAACACAAGTCTTGATCTTGAAGTCTTCACTTGAAGTCTCCTCATCTCTTGACTTGGTCCAAACTCGATCCAAAGAGCTAGACTCCTCTTGAGTACTTGATGTGGTCTTGATGCACAAGCTCTTGAATCAAACCGTACTAGCTCCAAAACTTGACTTTAAATCTTTTGTTGAAGCTACACACCTACTAAGATCTTGATCATAAATCTGAGACTAATTAAACACAAGATCATTAATACTATAACTACATGAGTTGATCATCATCAAAACTAGAGTGATGGGCCTTTGGGCCAACAATTTTCAAAATGTATTTTGAAAATACTAACAAATTGTTTCTTTTCTTTATGGATTTTGTGGTGTAATCCACTGAAAACCCTAAGAGACTACAACTCCTCCTCTAAGGGTAACCTAGAGGTTTAAAGGCTTGTTACACATGCTAAGTGCAATCGCGTGACCTGCGAAAGTGGTCCAATAAAAATCTAAGGTTAGTTTTGCTTTGCTCAAGGACGAGCAAAGATGAATGTGGGAGTGTATTTGGATACATATATTGCATAAACATTATTACATTCCTACATATATTCTGTAATAAATCATTACAAACTCACTTGTCTTAATGTCTAATCCTTGTAGGATGATAAAGAGAAGATAAACATGAATCCTATCCAACAAACTCAAAAGTTCAAATCAAATAGGGATCGACTCAAATTCAGAGAATCTTTAGTCAATCTTATATGAGGATTGAATTTACCAGATAAGATAATACTATAAAAATTTAAAGGAAAAATGAATTTTTGAAGACCCTATTGGGTTTGCTGAGGATAAATGGATATAGAGAAGATCAACGGATGAGATGAAGCAATTTAGATTCGGATTCAGACTGGATACAGTTTAGCATTTTAATCATAATTTTCACTATCAAATCTCAAATCTAATGATTCAAGATGATCCAGAAAGAAGATTTAAAGAGTTACAACTCTTATGTTTATCCTATTTCGAATTCTATCATCTGAATAGTAAAATTCAGCAATTAACACACCAATAAGCTGCAAATCAGAATTCTGGATAAATCAAATCAAGTTTGGAGATAAGGGGAAGATTGAAATTCAAAAATAGCCAGCTCTTCCTATCTCCCTACGCTTTTCTTATCACTATTTTACTATAAATACCTGTATTCATTGAGAGAGAGAGAGAGAGAGAGAGAGTACACCAGAAGCTGAAAATCTAGAAAAAGAGAGTTTTGAGCGTTGTAATGTGAGTGGAGAGATCAGGGCTTTGTATTTGATTCTTATTGAATAAAATTTAAATTCTTCTTCACGATCTTGCAGAGTTCAGTCTAAGTCTTTCTTTAATTTTCTCTTTATTTTTTTATGCTATTTTTCTTGCATATTTGATTCCATGAAGTCATCACTAATCTTATGCATATTCTTTTCACTTTTCTTTTATTAGCTTCTTTTGTTTTCAGCATTGTTTAGAGGAGGGAGACATCAAGGTGACGAAAAGAAACAAGTTCACCGGCTCATCTTCCTCTTCCCTTCATACCAATCTCTTAATTTTTTTTTTTACTTCAGTTATTCAAATCTTCGCAAAAAGGTTAGTATTTCTTTCTTCTTTGCTTTCTTTATATTTTCATTTTTCTTTACTTTATTCATATTTTTATTTTGCCTTTGCTTTCTTCTACAAGATCTTTATTTATTTATTTTTTTTTAAAAACAAAATTCTAACCTTCATCTAAGGGATTTCTCAACTAGATAAGATAAAAGTGAGATTTTTATCAACTAAATTTTCAAGAACAAATCTCTGTGGATTCGATCCTATACTTACCACTACACACTTTGTTTAAAAGATTCTAGCAAGTTTAGGTTTCATAACTTGTGCGTGATTCAACAACGATGGAGTTTTTCATGAACTTCGAAACGCGAAAACTCAGTGCGAGCCTGACAACACCTCTGATGAGATTAGCAAGGCTGTGTTGTAGTCTGTTGCATCCTCTGGTGAGGTAAGGGTATCTAACCCTAAGTCAGCTACCTACGAAGTTAAAACAGCCTTGCCCTCTCTCTGCTCTCTCAACTGTAGGCAAGACTAAAGCATTTTATAATGCTAAGTCTCAAGACTCTGGCGAGTCTAAAGCATTTTACAATGCTAAGACTCAAGCCTCTGGTGAGCTAAAGTATTTTACAATGCTAAGTCTCCAGCCTCTAGCGAGGTTACAACACTGTCAAGTTCTAGACCTTTTGGCGAAGTAAGTGCCTCAGTGGCACTAAGTTCACAGCCTTCAAGGCTAAACTAGTTTCGTGCAAAGCTATCTCTATCAAAGCTGAGGCCTCTAAGGACCAGGCTACTGATAAGATCAGTGCCCACTGTGGCACTCACAAAGCTTCTGGTGAAGCAAGTGCTCCTTGTGGCACTAAATTCAAAGCCTTTTATAAGGCTAAGAACGCATATGGGAATGTAAAGCCAACTTTGTGCGAAGTTAAGGCTAATGTTACTGGCGAAGCTAGCCCTATTCTATCCAGAACAAAGACATCAGCTTTTGGTGAAGCTAGCCTTGCTCTGTCCAGAGCAAAGACATTAGCTTCTGGCGAAGCTAGCCTTGCTTCTGGAGCAAAAATACCAGCCCTCTTAAAGGCAAAAAGAAAAAAGTTTGCTACAGGGGTTAATAGAAAAAGTACTCCTAAAAATCTCCAGTCCAGTCTTCAATTTGAGATCGTTTAGGCCCGATTCCTTCCAACAATCCAGACTTTAAGAGATTATTTGAGCCACAAGCGGAAGCTTCGCTCAGAGCAACTAGTAGGCACCTTCCATCTAAATGCAGACAAGCGGGATTTCAACTTTGATGGTCCACTCCTTCCATTGTTGCTTGGGATCAATCCCGCGCGACACTCCTCCATTTGAACCGTCGGTGTTCAACTGATTGTCCACCCCGTCTTCTGAGAAACCCAAGTCTCTGAGGAAGAGGAAAGCTAAGATGCCTCACCTCGCTACAGCTTCGATCAACTTGACACGTAGAGGAAAAGATCGATGTGATCCCAAAGAGGGCAACAGGGTGTTTGCGCTCCCTTATTTGGTTCTCCAGATTTTGACTATAGCCCCGGCTTAATTCTGGTCCTGGTTGAACCAGAAGGTGCATTCTGATGCACTCAATCTAAGGTAGTAATGCCCTATGATTATGGACAGCCCTCTACTTCTGATCGATTCTTAACTACACAGAAAAATTACAAATTTTAGAATAGTGCTAGGTCCTCAATTCTACCGTGTAGCCTAAAGTAAACAGGTCATGATCCACAAGGAGGGACAGTGATGGAAGCATTATGTAAGTTTTTTCTTTTAATTTATCATAACTAGTTAATACTTATCTTCTCAGTTTATAAAAAGAAAATAAAATGTTAAGTTAAGTAAGAAGAAGATGGTAGAACAAGAGATAGTGGTGGTGTTGTTGTTTTAATTATAAAAGAAAAAGAAACAAAAAGAGATAAGAAAAAGTGTTGATGTAAAATTCAAAAATAAAAGAAATAAAGATGAATATTTACCTCTGCTATTTGAATCATAACGAAAATTTACCTTAACATGAAGTAAAATGAAGTAGTAGAAAAGAAAAAAAGGAAAGCAAGGCTTCGGCGAGATTGAGCACAATGAGGAAAAGTGAAAAACCTCCACTGATTGTCACCTTCAATATAAGCTTCTTGAAAAAAAGATTACAATAGTATCACTCTACAATAACTCTTCCTCTCTTTTGATCTTGTAACTCTCTCTAGCCTAAAAATAAGATAAAAAATAAAAATTACATTGAAGAAGAATAGAAAATCTAAACTAAATCTCTCTCCGGAGTGGTGCCCTTTCTGCCTTTGAGGTATGAGGGAACTTATAGGAGAAAACCAGAGGGATAGGAAGCGTATGAAGATAGGAGGAGCTGGCTATTTCTGAATTTTAATCTTCCCCTTGTATTCAAACTTGATTTGGTTTATCCAAAATTTTATGTAAAAGTTCAATTCTGATCTGCAGCTTGTTATCATGTGGATTGCTGATATGACTTATCTGATGATAGAATTAGAAACAATGATCAACATAAGAATTGTAGCCCTTTACGTCTTCTTTTGGAGCATCTTGAATCATTAGATTTGAGTTTGATTAAAATGCTAAACTATATCCAGTCTAAATCTGAATCTAAATTGCTTCATCTCATCCGTTGATCTTCTCTCTATCAAATTACCTCTTGAATTTTCAATTTGTCTTCTAGAATTGATAAGATATTCATTTATTTTCAACGAAAAAGATGGGGTTTTCAACAATCCATTTTTCTTGAAATGAGATGATATTATCTTATCTGATATATTCACTTTTCAGATAAGATAGCTTCTATAACCTTTAGATTTGATTCGATCCCCTTTGATTTGAACTTTTGATTAAATTGGATAAATCTGTCAATCTCTCTCTTTTCTTCCTTAATAACCATACACGCCACTGGACATGAAAATACATTAATAGCAGAGTTCTATTTAAATATAAATGCAGAAATGTGACACATATAATATGAAAACATGTAATGCACGTGTGTGATCACACCCCCACACTTATCTTTTTCTCATTCTCGAGCAAACGAGCAAAACAAAGAGAAAAGAAAAAAAACTAAACTGACCTAACCTAACTCACTTTTGTAGGAATCATGAATGCACTTAGCATGTGCAACAGGCCGTTAAACCTCTAGGTTACCCCTAGAGGACGAGTTTTGTCTCGTGAGGATTTTCAATGGATTACACACACAAAATCCATAAAGAAAAAAAAAAAGTGTTAGTATTTTCGAAAATGCATTTTGAAGGAAAAAATATTTGAAGTTATTAATGTAAAAATTCAAGTAATGCATAAATCATATGATTATCAAAACTTAATCTCTATTCGAAAACTTGTTTTCAATCAAGGTAAGAATTAAAATTGTATTTTTTATCTGGTCTATTATTTTACCTTAAGTCATATGCACCTTGTGACCGTGAAAATTTGACTAGGGATTCTTCAACTCTAACTCTTATGCCTTATATATATATATATATATATATATATATATATATATTATATATATATTATATATATATATATATATATATATATATATATATATAATTTTATAGTTATTGCGGTAATATCTTTAGTTCTATTAGGCTTCTAATTCGCCTATGTAATGAGCCTTAGTCATTGTCTCCCAAACCAGACGATTTTAGGGCACCGGGTGAGAAAATACCTAAGGACTTACGACTCAAGCAAATAAGGCCACAAAACCAAGGATTTTATTTATGTGAACGACTTTTAGGCATGAATACTTATGCTTTATGAGGCATAAATATCCAGCTTAATTAAAGAATTTTTATATAATAATTTTTTTTATAAGGCATAAGAATCTTTGTTTTAGAACCCTAATTGTGTAAGTGTATAAAGTGTGCATATATCATTAAGGTAAAAATTAAGACTAAATTACTTTTTCGATTTTTTCCTAACTTCAAAATCAACAAATAATTTTATTTTGACCAAGTATAAGAAATCCTAATAATGATCCTCTTATTCCTTAAAATTAACTTAATTTTTTACAAAAATAAGTCAAAGTATTTTTCTTTTTCAAAATGTTCTAAAGAAAAGATTTTTTTTAATTAGTGAAGTTAGCATGTTATAAACCCTCACCCACACCTAACTCATGCATTGTCCTCAATGTATGAATGAAATGCAATAATATATGAAAAAAGATAAAGGGAATGAAAATTTTCACCTTAAGGTGGTGGTTCTGATGGTGGTCTCATTGGGCCAAGCGTTTCTACCCAATCTAGATACTGTAAATTTTCATGGAACCCATCTTTTATTTTCTCTTACTTATTAGCATTTTTATACTCCCCAATATGAATAGGATCGAGCAAGATCCAGCATGAAAATTTTTCGATTATATGACCAATCTTAGAATATCATCACGAAGTCATATTGATCTAAACCTTGGTCGTGGAATGTGATTTTATGGAATAGATGATTTGGGCTCAACAATTAAAGGAATAGGAATCGATACTGACTTGGGAATAAAACTCAAATCAAGTTTAGGTCGAGAGTCGGAGTTGGTTCATGAGTTTGGTCCAAATCATAGAATTCAAGTTCACATTCATTTTCCAACAATGAAATGTGACTATCCAATATAGGTGGTTCATGTTGAAGTTCTATAGGGATAGGAATCAGTGTTGGCTTCAGAATTGGGTACAAATCTGGTAAGGATACCAGAGTCAGCATAGATTCAAAAAGTGAAACTGATTCACAACATTGAAAATCGGTGTCACATTCATCGTTAAGTTCAATCTCATTGAAATGAAAACTTGCCAATTTGTCAATGAGTTGATATTGATCAAGTTCAAAATTATGTGGTGAAATTGAATCTTGGTTAAAATCTCCAAGATACCATGATTCTTCATTTATATAGTTAGGAGAATCATGAATGGTCAAAAATGTGATAGGTAGAGTTATCTCATTCTTATAATTAATTGTGTTGACTAAATGACTTACTTTTGCTTCTAATCTATTGAGAGATTGGAGACAATCCGTTTGTAATTGAATAATATCATTTGGGACTGAATTATGAATTCCATACTCTTATCTAAGTCAATATGTTCTTCTTGTTGTGGTTGGACTTTGAAATTAGAGTAAAGATCTTGTAATTGAGAATTGTTTGGGAGAATTGAGTCCGCTATAATTTGTACTTGTCATGTGGACTCAAGGAAGGCTTCAAAAGTCTTTTCTAAAGAAGATTTTCTTCTATAGGTTCGTCTTGGTATGAAGTATATGAAGCTGTTTGTTGGTAAGGTTTTGATAGTAAGACTCGGGGGAGTTGTATCCCCACTGACTTGGTGAAAAGTGGTGATAATTGTCCCATTCTTGTTCATATACTGGGATTGGGGCATATATTTATTTGAATAAGACTAATCTGGCTTACTTGGTTGGTTAGAATTATGTAATGTCAGTTGGTAATATCAGAATTGAAAGATGTTGGGGTGAAATATGGATTTGAGTTATAATCAAAATAATTATAATTATAATCTATTTTCACAAGTACAAACAAAAACAAACAAATAAACAAACAAGAAAATAAAAAAAAATCTAGCCTATGTTAGGGCAGAGCTTAGCGTAGACGACTCCTAACGGTTAATTATCTACAGGAGGTATATTGCAGAATCTGATCACAAGTTAATCGGCCAGGCAAGGGCAAGATTGGTGGGAGGTATCCGTGCTAAGGAACGGGCCTAAATATGCCAAACCACCTGCCTTCGGGTTTTCGTCTCTCAATCCCCAACCTTAGACACCGATTTGAAAGAGTCAACTTCTAACAACTTCCCCCTAAGGCCAATCCTTATTTGAGTCTGAGATGTCCCTAGGGCCAACGTCAACTCAATTTTAGGTTACAATGGATTAGTGAGTGAGGAGATGGTTTTTGGGCTAAGGAAGGGTAATGACTTCCCCACTTTATCTTGTTTAAGGATATGTCCTTAGATCATTTTCGTGCTCGTGTGCAAGTATATTGCAAAAATAACACCCAAGCAATAACATACAAGTGTGTTTCCTAAACTATATGCAATGCAGGCGCACCTTTTCTCAGCACTTTCAACAGTAATGTAAAGAAATGAAATAGACAAATGCCCTAAGATGCAAGAGTCTAAGCGTTTTTAGTATTTACAAAGCAACAAGTTATTGTTGATTAGAAACATGAACAGAGTGAGTTAAATAGATAAAATAATAACTGCAGAGAGTTAAATCTCTGAAAATCAAGCAATTTGTAAGAAACTACAGTTAGTAGTTCACCACAGTTGTGGGCTCTGATGCTCTGCCTTGGATAAAGGCACAGAGTAGCAATATGTCCACTGCAACCCCTAGTATTCTGTAATTAGCCCCTATACATCAAAACAGAGAAGAAAAAAGTTAAATTATTAAAGTAAATAAGAAGAAAGAAAACTTACCGTCCCTCTATAGCAACGGTGCCAAAATTAGTTGATCGATTCTGACCTACACAAAAAAATACAAACTTTTAGAACAGTTCTAGATCCTCAATTCTATCGTGTAGCCTAGAGCTCACGGGTCGTGATCCACAGGGAGGGATAGCGATGGAAGCATTATGTAAGTTTCTTCTTTTAATTTACCAAAACTAGTTAATACTTATTTTCTCAGTTTATAAAAAAATAAAAATGTTAAATTAAGTTAAGAAGAAGATGATAGAAGAAGAGATGGTGGTGTTGTTGTTATTTTATTATAAAAGAAAGGAAACAAAAAAGAGATAAGGAAAAGTGTTGATGCAAAAATCAAAAATAAAAAGAAATAAAAGAAGAATATTTATCTCTACTGTTTGAATCATAACAAAAAATTACCTTAACATGAAGTAAAGCGAAGTAATAGAAAAGAGTAAAGGAAAGTAACGCTTCAGCGAGATCGAGAACAATGAGAAAAAGTGGGAAATCTCTATTGATTGTCATCTTCAATATAAGTTTCTTGAAGAAAATATTACAATAGTGTCACTCTATAATAACTATTCCTCTCTTTTGATCATGTAACTCTCTCTAGTATAAAAATAAAATAAAAATTAAAAATTACATTGAAGAAAAAAACCTAATCTAAATCTTTCTCTGGAGTGGTACCCTTTCTGCCTTCGAGGTATGAGGGTATTTATAAGAGAAAACCATAGGGATAGGAAGCGTATGAAAATAGGAGGAGCTGGCTATTTCTGAATTTGAATCCTCTCCTTATCTCCAAAATTGATTTGATTTATTCAAAATTTTATGTAAAAATTCAACTCTGATCTACAGTTTGTTATCATGCTGAATATGACTTATCAGATGATAGAATTAAAAATACTAATCAGCATAAGAATTATAACCATTTAAGTCTTCTTTTTGAAGCATCTTGAATCATCAGATTTGAGTTTTGGTAGCAAAAGTTATGATTAAAATGCTAAACTGTATGCAGTCTGAATCCGAATCTAAATTGTTTCATCTCTTCCGTTGATCTTCTCTCATCCATTTATCCTCTTAGATTTTCAATTTTTCTTCTAGAATTGATAAGATATTCATTTATCTTCAGCGAAACAGATAGGGTCTTCAAACAATCTATTTTTCTCTTGAAATGAGATGATATTATCTTATCTGATATATTCAGTTTTCAGATAAGATAGCTTTTATAATCTTTGGATTTGAATCGATCCCCTTTGATTTGAACTTTTGATTAAATTGGATAAATCTGTCAATTTCTCTCTCTTTTCTTCCTTAATTACCCTACGCGCCACTGGACATGAAAATACATTAATAGCAGAGTTTTATTTAAATATAAATGCAGAAATTTGGCACACATGATATGAAAACATGTAATGCACGTGCGTGATCAACTTCCACAGGGCCAATATCACCGGAACCGATGAGAAGCCTCTTCCCAATGGTCGGACAAAGAAGGAGAAGTCAGAGGTTACACTTCCTCTATAACTGTCAGCTCTGTCCACATGGGGTTCGCATCGGTTAATTGTTGGAACTTAGATTTTGATGATAAATTTGTGATGCAGATGCATTGGAGCTCTATCTCAAAAAGCTAATGCTGAGTTTTAATTGCTCAAGACTACTCAAGGATATTTTCTATTTTGTGTAATATTTATGGATTGTTAAAAGCCTTGATCGCACACACAATCTTCGACTTGTTCCTTTATATAGTCGACTAGGTCTTTTCACAGATATATATCATCTCTCTGTTTATTGACTGTAATCTATATTAGTCAACTTATCAACTCTGCAGGTCGACTAAGTTTAGTTTCTAGAGTCTATCTTTCTGTGTCAGTCTTAATATAGTTAACTTGATACCTTAACTAGTCGACTAACCCAAGCAAAACTTGTTCTATTAGTCGACCAATCTCATACCCTAGTCGGCTATAGACAGTTTCTGACTGTTAAATAGTTATTGTTATTCTGTGTTTATCTAACGTTCTGATTTTCAAAATTGAGTTGATAACTTCCCTAACTGACCATTGATTTTACCTATAAATAGGGATGTTGTCCTAGGATGAATACACCAATTCAAAATATTAGTTTTTTGTCCAAATTCTATTAAAAAATTTTGTTTTCCAAAAAACTAGTTTTCACTTTCATTTCTTCACACCATTCCAATTCTATTGTGAAGAATTCTGAGAGTCCACCTATAAGAAACCTTGCTCACGATCACATACAAGTTTCAAGGCTTATAGGATATTTGTAATCATTCAAAGAGAAGAAGTTATACATGTTGTTGTCTTTTTGGTGTAGAGAAGAGTTGTACAGATTTGACAAAGGGTATTTTGTCAAGTGATGTGCAAGGAGTTAATTTTGGGTGTATCAAAATTAGGATAAGAAAAATCTCAAGCGGGTGCTTGGGACTGGACGTAGGTCACGAGGACCGAACCAGGATAAAATCTCTCGTGTTTGTGTTTGCGTATTTTCTGAGATTTATTCTGTGTATTTTTCTTTTCTTGCAAGTATTTTATTTAAACACTAATCATCTTTGTTTTAGTATTTGTTCTGCCATTATTTTTAGATCCTACATTTGGTATCAGAGCCCTGCATACAGTGTTCAAGGATGGCAATGGAGTTTCCTTCATTACAAATCAAAGAAGATCATTCTACACAACGTCCACCAATATTTGATAGATCAAATTACAACTATAGAAAGTATAGAATGAAAATCTACTTGGAATCACTCAACTATGAAATATAGAACATAGTAGAAGCACCATACACCAAGCCGACCACCAATTACAATGCATAGAATGAAGAACAAAAGAAGTTTGCAAATCTTGACGCCAAAGCAATGAACGCGCTTTTCTGTGCCTTGAACAAAGAAGAATTCAATCGCGTGTCAACGGCCAGATCTACAAATCAAATATGGCAGATTTTACAGGTAACACATGAAGGTACTAATAAAGTTAAAGAATCTAAAAATTTTTTCTTATTCACAGGTTTGAACTCTTTAAAATGAAGGAGAACGAAACAATTTCAGAAATGATTAGAAGGTTCACTGACATTACAAATTCCTTAGTAGCCTTGGAAAGGAATACACTCAAGTTGAAAAAGTTAGAAGATTCTTCATGCACTCACATCAGATTGGAAGAAAACCACTGCAATAGAAGAAGCAAATGATCTCTCAACAATATCATTAGAAAAACTTATTGATAATTTAATGGCATATGAAGTGTAACTTGAAGATCGGAAGAAATATGAACAATAACCTCAATCAAAAAAAATAAGTACTTGCCTTCCATACATCCTCAGATATGGATAATTCAGATGTTGATGAAGAGGAGACGGCAATGCTCTCAAGAAAATTCAGAAAGTTCTTGAAGGAAGATAAGTTTAATCCTACATGTTTTAATTGTAATAAATTAGGTCATATAAAGAAGGATTGCCCATTGCTAAAAATAAAGGAAAAATCAAGTTCAACAAGTTCAAAAAAAAGAAGAAAGATTATCAGGCATCATGCGAGAATAGTGATCATCTTCGTCTGATGAAGAAGAAGCCACTGAAACTGCCAATGTTTGTTTTATGGCTCAAGAAGAAGATGAGGTACAATATACTGAATTATTAGATGCATTTCATGAATTATATGATGATCTTAAGGATGAAAAGATTAAAAATAAAGTTTTAACAAAAGAAAATGAAAGACTCAACAAAGAAAATTCATTTTATGTTTCTCAAATTTCTTCTGTAAATTCTCAAAAAGATGACTTTGAAAAATTATATCATCATTGATAAAGGATAAAGAGAATTTAATAAAAGAGAATGCTTTACTTAAAAGAGAAAACTATTTCTTTAAATTCTAGAATTTTCATTTTATATAAAGAAATGTCAAGTTTCAAAATTAAGTATGAAGAAATTTGAAAATGTAACAAAATTTAATAAGGGAAAAAAATTTAAATGATTTATTATCTTATCAAAATATTTCAAATAATCATTTTGGTCTTGGATTTTCAAAAGAAAAGTTTGAAAAATCTACACATATTTATGAAAAGAATCATAATCCACATAATTCTTTTTAAAAAGAAATACTGATATTATTTCAAAAACAATTAGAAACAAATATATATGGATTCCTAAAAATTAAGAATTGTGGATAAAAATACTTATATTTCATCATATATACATCATGTATGTAATTTTTGTGATTATGTTTTTACTAACAAATGGAAACCAAATTCAAATTGGGTTTGGGTTCCAAAAGGTTAATGTTTTGAGCATGTTATGATGGTACCATTTGAAATGTTTATCTTATAGGTACCTTCTTTCTTAATAGAAAAATTATTTCAAACACTTGATAATGCAAAATATAATGTATCATATTTATATGCAATGATATATTTTTTACAGGGGGAGAACACTTGCTTTCTAGATTTGTTATAACTTGTTCTCTTCAGGGGGAGTTTTTATGCACACAACTTGTCATCATCAAAAGGGGGAGAATGTTGGAACTTAGATTTTGATGATAACATTTATGATGCAGATCCATTAGAGCTCTATCTCAAAAAGCTAATGCTGAGTTCTAATTGCTCAAGACTACTCAAGGATATTGTCTATTTTGTATATGTTTTATAGATTGTTAAAAGCCTTGATCACACACACAATATAGTCATATAGTCAACTTAACCCCTAGTCTAGTCGACTAATATATCCTTGTTGGATAAAAGGCCATTAGCCCTAGTTTTGATGATAACAAATCATATGTAGTTAGGTATTAACAAAATTGTTTAATTAAGTTTCAGGCAAAATCATATGTTGCATATCAGCTCCATTACAAGACTCACACATTTGGAAGCCAAGAAGATCTAGATTCCAGAGCCTAGCACACTAGAAGAGCTTAAGGATCAAGCAATATCCAGAAGACTATTTCAAGATTTGTATTTTTACTTTTTCTATTTTACTTTGAATTTATAGTCATTTGTTAAAACCAAGATGATAGAAGTTGATAGCTTTTGGGATTGACACACACTCATTTCATATTCCTTTTGTTTTCAAACAAAAATTTATTACCAGGTTTCTTACCGAGTTTCAGAAAAATAAAGTTTCGGAAAATCAGGTTTCGGAAAAACAAGTTTTGGAAAAACTGATTTTTGTTTTAGAAAAGAATTTAACAAAATAGAGTTCTAAGTTATTTGGTGTTGATCTATGATCACACTCTAGTTCTTCAAATCCCTAGAACTCTATTTTATATTTACTTATCAAAAGAAAATTTGTTGAAAAAAATATTGGTTTCAAAAAGATTTCCAAAAACAGGTTTTGGCCCTTAGCCGGTCGACCGGGCGGTCGACCGTTGGCAGAGAAAAATGCTCTTTCGATCGACCGGGCGGTCGACCGATATGCACCAGGTGCAAACGTGCACTTCGGTCGACCGGGTCGGTCGACCGCCTGCAAGAGCAGTGCTCTCTGTTGGGTCGGTCGACCAGCCCGGTCGACCGACAGAGAGTTTCACTCTCTGTTTGGGATCCATGGTCGACCGTCCGTTCAACCGCTTTTCCTAACGGTCGAAAATCCGACCGTTGGCGATCGACCGACCGGTAACCGACAGCAAATTTTTCTACTGAGTTGGCTCCCAACGGCTAGTTTCAGATTTATTTTTGTTGGGTCTTGTCCCAACGGATCTATTGAGTTTTCTACCCTTATTTTCATCCCCTATAAATAGTGGGACTATGAAACAACTTCATAACAAGATTTCTAAGCCTTATATCAATGTTTTACATAGTTTAGTCTCTTTTCAAAAGATTTTCTCTTGAGCCAACTATTTTCAAAGTTTTGGTGTTTTAGCTTGAGCCTTTCCTCCACTTCTCCACTTGCTATTTGCACTACACAAACCCAAGTGTTTCACTTCCTCATCTTGGTTGTAGGGTTGTACTTGTGAGCTATCTTTGTAGTCAAGTGTTGATCACTAATTTTCTTTGATTGAGAAGTTGTAGAGGTTGCGGCCTCGAGCGAGCTAGTGAGCTCCAAGTTGGTGTTGCGGCACCGTGAGAGAGGACAAGTGTGTCCGAAGAGTTCTAGTGAGAACTTATAACCGATTGGCGATCTAGTGGGATCGGTCATAGTGGAAATCCTTCATAGTATGAAGGCGGGGACATAGAGCAGTGGCTCGAACCTTGAAATATATCTTGTGTTTGCGATTGCCTACTATCTCTCTAAACTTTACTCTCTCTTTACTTACACTTATATTGCTTACTCTTTTGCAAGCTCTATCTAATTGTTATTGCTTATTGCTAGTTTGTTTTTAATTACGCATTATTTGCCATTAAGTATACCCATCACCTATTCACCCCTCCCCCCATCTAGGTGATTTTCAATTGGTATCAGAGCCTAACCCTAGATTTGGTTTAACCACCTTAGGGAGATCCTCTTTATTTAGCTATATTTATTTGTTGCATCTATTATTTGTTTGTGCACTAACTTGTTTTCATGGCATCACTTGACTTCTCTAGCATCAAATCTCCACTCAAGTTTTATGGCTTGAACTTCCCCATTTTGAAGGTTAAAATAAACCTATTCCTAAAGTCCCTAGGAGTTAGAGTTGCTAAAGCCATTACCAAAGAATTTGTTGAGTCTCACGGTGATGAGGATAAATGGTCCAAAGCAACCGTTAAGGACTATGAGGCCAATGCAAAACCCCAATATGCACTTACACAGGCATTAAATGAAGATGATCTTTCTCGTGTAATTAATTTCAAATTCGCTTATGAAGTTTAGAATGATCTTATTATTACTCATGAGGGGACGTCGCAAGTCAAGAGATCTAAAATTGACTTGCTCCATTCTAAATATGAGAATTTTTATATGCTTGAAAATAAAAGTATAGATGAAATGCTCACTCGGTTCACCAAGATCACTAATACTTTATCCTCTTTAGGTGACAAGATTGATAATGACCAAAAGATCTGAAAGGTCATTAGAGCTCTTCCTAAATCTTGAAAAGTCAAGGCAATCACCCTCAAGGAGCTCAATGATAGGGAGGAGATGGACTTCTCCGACTTCATCGGTAATCTCAAAACCAATGAGATGAAAATGAAGGTGAGGGAAGAAAGGGAGGCTCGAAAGAAGAAAGCAATAGCTTTCAAGGCGACTCCATCCTCCTTTGATGAAGATGAATCATCGGAAGACTACGATGAGGACTTTGCCATGCTCATTAGAAAAGTGGGCAAGATGTTCTACAAGAAAGGTAGATAAAGCAACTTCCGAAGAGGAAGCCCTCAAAGAAGACTTGAAAAGAAAAGGGAGGAAATGGGGCCGTGCTTTCATTGTAAAAGAACAGGTCATCAAATTGCGGATTGCCCCTCTCTACAAGCTACAACCTCCAAGAACGTGCAAAAGAAGAAGAAGGCGATAGTGGCCACGTGGGATGACTCGGAGACAGAATCCGAAGAGGAGACCGACAACGCACACATGTGCTTTAAGGCACATGGTGATGAAGGTTCAAAGGTAAACCTAAGAAACTATTTAGAAGATGAGGATTTGACCATGGATGAATTAGCACAATTTTTGAAGAACTACAAAATAGATATGAAATTTCTATTTCACACACCAAAAAATTAAAAAAGAAAAATGATTTATTAAAGAACAAATTTGATATTGTTTTAAATGAGAAAAATGATTTGTCAAAATCTTTTGAGAAAAAGAAAATGAATTTTGAAAAATATAAAACTATTTTTAAGGTAAAAGCCCAATTATCACTTGTAATAAAAATGAATTTTTAAATATTAAATAACGCATTGAGGTTTTAGATATAACTTTGAAAAAGTGTGCTTTTGACATTAATAAATTTGCATCTATGTTTCCAAAGGAAAAACCCATAGGACACACACTTCTCATGAAAAGCATGCACACACACATCAACACAAGCTTGCATTTATGAATGGAAAAGTATATACTTGTGCTCATTGTGGCCGCAAAGGCAATTAGAAAAATTTTGTTATGCAAAATTAAATATGATTAATAAGAATGTTTGGGTTCGAGAAAGTACTAACCCCAAGGACCCAAAAAGATTTGGGTACCAAAGGACACGCCAAATTTGATTGATACAGGTGCGTCGTCCTCCCCAAGACTTAGGGGGTGATGGTGCCCGGGTGATGGGTGCATCAAAGCTCAACAAACAAATCGTCGCTTGCATTGCTATCAAAGAGGCACCTATTTTGAGATTGCCCTTGGTTTGGTAACTTCTCCACTTAAGATTTTATCTCTAGTAGATCTATACAAGCATATGATTTAGCTAGTTTCTTTTTGTGGTAAAATACTTTAATTATGTTTACTTGCCTATTTTTGTATCTTGCCTATAGTTGAGATTGTCTATTTAGCTTGCTTTTATTCCATACTAGCTATGTTTTGATTGTCCATATGTCGGATATTTTTGTTAATAAATGTTTTTATAAGTATATTGTCAAATATGAAAATTTATTTAACCATAATTAAGCAAATAAATAGAGATAGAAATTGCGCGCCTCAACTTTTATCTAGAAGAATGTCGAGGAGAAGTTCAGAACCCTTAAAAGGGTATTCGGCTTCAATATCTCAATTTATTACTTAAATTATTAAGAAATATATTGTTAATAGTAATAAAATAAAATAAAAATTATTTTTATGTGTTTTTCATGCTTATTAGAATTTT
Source organism: Agave tequilana (assembly GCA_038442645.1). Taxonomy (NCBI): domain Eukaryota; kingdom Viridiplantae; phylum Streptophyta; class Magnoliopsida; order Asparagales; family Asparagaceae; genus Agave; species Agave tequilana. The sequence goes on along the minus strand of JAVJIF010027364.1, from coordinate 30,704 downwards.
AACATTGTTTCCCTGATTTATGTGTAAAAATATATTAGTTTCTAATTTCCTCTTAAAAGAAAATTAAATTAAACAAAAATAAAAATAAAATTTTTATTGTTTTTGGCAGATACAGTTGACCGAACGGGTCGACCGAGTTAGCCTGTCATAGGCCCGATCGACCAGCGATTGATCGATTTAGCCTAAAAAAAAAAATTTAGCCCGAAGCCGGTTGACTGGGCGGTCGACTGACTGAAACTGAGTTTGCTCTCGGTTTGCGCCGATCAACGGACGGTCGACCGAAAGTCAGTTTTGACTGTTTTTACCCAGTTTTATATAAAGCCCTAGTTCCAAATCCTTCATTCTCTCATCTCTCCACCGACTTTTCCTTCTTCCTCTCTTCAATTCACTTCTTCCCCCATTTATTCCATCCCTCTAAAACTACAGTCTCACCGCTCTGGCGATGATAACCCTGCTCTGGTTAGGAATGAGGAGGTGAAGTAATACACTCTCACCGCCCAAGTCTTAGCCAAAATTATTTTCTATAACCTCCTGCCAAAATCAGGAGAGTATAGTCATGTTAGGGGTTCTGCTCCTCTTTTGATCTATTGCCTTCTGAAAGGCATTAGAGTATATTCTTAAACTCATCTTGACTACATGACGTCCGATCATCTTCTGATCCCAAATCGGCACTCGCCCTTTGGAATGCTCATTACATGTCTTTTAAGCAACTCAAGTTCGATCTATCCACTGAACGGTCCATCGAACCGTCAGTTGACATTAACAGCACCCTTCTCAAGAGGATGCGTGTTAGGAGCATGGTCCTGCTCCTCAGCCCCAGCCTTTCATACCTGCTGCTACTCCAAGATCTTCTTCTGCTTCTTCTGCTCCTTTTGATCCATATCTAGCACTCTCTACTCAGCTTCGGGAGCACAACCTGCAGATGACCGCTCACTTTCAGCGGCTAGAGCAGCGGGTGGACAATAATCTCCAGCATATTTGTGCTTCTATCTGCTACTTGCAGACTTGTGTAGATGACACCTACAGTAGGAACGATTGGCCATCTCCTCTTCCGAGTAGTCACTCTCAGCCACTTTCTCTGACAGGTCCTCCTTTTGAGCCTTGGGTTCCTACTTCTGTTGTTCCTGATGCTCAAGCTCCACCGGAAGACCCTGATTTCCAGGAGCCTTGACCCCTTTTATTGATGACAAAAAAGAGGAGAGATATTTTGATGGAGTTATTTATGGGAGTTAGATTTATTTTCTGTATTTGGATATGTATTTTGTTTATGGACACATGCTTTATGTGGTTGTGTGGTATGTATTTGGTTTTGAGGTTGGCATGAACTTCTAAGCATGTATGGATATATTTATTTTTGCTATGGCAGTTATCCTTATTGTCTCTATGTGGTATATGTGTATTGTTTCTTGTTGATCCAACCATCTACCACTTGCTTTGGAGGCTGGAGATATATTTGGATTGATGGAGGGTAACCGTTTTGTGCATATACTTTTATAACTCAGTATCCTCGTTATGCATAGATGGTTAGCATTAGAGCTATATTATCATATCCTATTTATATGCTTTTATTTATGCATTTAGCTCTTTTATATCATATTCTATATATGCATGTGTTTAGGGGGAGCTTCACTTGAAGTCTCTTCCAAAATATTTATAATAACTCAATATGTTTTGTCATTATCAAAAAGGGGGAGATTGTTCGCCCAAAGGCCATTAGCCCTAGTTTTGATAATAACAAACCATATGTAGTTGGTATTAACAAATTGTTTAATTAAGTTTCAAAAATCATATGTTGCATTTCGGCTCCATCACAAGACTCACACATTGGAAGCCAAGAAGATTTAGATCCCAGAGCCTAGCACACTAGAAGAGCTCAAGAATCAAGCAATATCTAGAAACTATTTCAAGATTTGTATTTTTACTTTTTCTATTCTAATTAGAATTTATAGTCATTTATTAAAACCAAGATTATAGAGGTTGATAGCTTTTGGGATTGACACACACACACACATACTCATTTCATATTCCTTTGTGTTTTCGAACAAAAATTTATTACAAGGTTTCTTACCTAGTTTCAGAAAAACAAAGTTTCAGAAAATTAGGTTTCAGAAAAACAAGTTTTGGAAAAACTGATTTTTGCTTTAGAAAAGAATTTTATCAAAAATAGTTCTAATTTATTTGGTATTGATCTATGATCACACTCTAGTTCTTCAAATCCCTAGAACTCTATTTTGTATTTACTTATCAAAAGAAAATTTGTTGAAAAATATTGGTTTCAAAAGATTTCCAAAAACAGGTTTCGGCCATCAGCCGGTCGACCGGGCGGTCGATCGCTCGCAGAGTAAAACTGCTCTGCGGTCGTGCACTTCGGTCGACTGGGCCGGTCGACCGCCTACAAGAGCAGTGGATCCACGGTCGACCGTCCGGTCGACCGCTTTTCCCAACGGTCAGAAATCCGACCGTTGGCGGTCGACCGGCTGGTCGACCGACAGCAGATTTTTCTGCTGAGTGACTCCCAACGGCTAGTTTTAGATTTGTTTTTGTTGGGTCTTATCCCAACGGATCTATTGAGTTTTCTATCCTTATTTTCATCCCCTATAAATAGTAGGACTATCAAACAACTTCATAACAAATTTCTAAGCCTTACATCAAAGTTTTTCATAGTTTAGCCTCTTTGTAAAAGATTTTCTCTTGAGCCAACTATTTTCAAAGTTTGGTGTTTTAGCTTGAGCCTTTCCTCCACTTCTCTATTGCTATTTGCACTACACAATCTCAAGTTTCACTTCCTCATATTGGTTGTGGGGTTGTGCTTGTGAGCTATCTTTGTGGTCAAGTGTTGATCATCGATTTTCTTCGATTGAGAAGTTGTAGAGGTTGCCACCTCGAGCGAGCTAGTGAGCTCCAAGTTGGTGTTGCGACACCATGAGAGAGGACAAGTGTGTCCGTAGAGTTCTAGTGAGAACTTGTAACCGATTGACGATCCAGTGGGATCGGTCATAGTGAAAATCCTTCATAGTGTTGAAGGCGGGGACGTAGAGCAGTGCTCGAACCTCAAAACATATCCTTGTGTTTGCGATTGCCTACCATCTCTCTAAACTCTACTCTCTCTCTCTCTTTACTTGCACTTATATTGCTTACTCTTTTGCAAGCTCTATCTAATTATTATTGCTTATTGCTAGTTTATTTTAATTACGCATTATTTTCCATTAAGTATAGTCATCACCTATTCACCCCCCCTCTAGGTGATTTTCAATCCTCTAGTCGACTTGCTCCTTTATATAGTCGACTAAGTCTTTCCACAGATATATATCATCTCTCTATTTATTAACTGTAACCTATATTAGTTGACTTATAAAATCTGCTAGTTGACTAAGTTTAGTTTCTAAAGACTTATCTTTCTGTGTCAGTCTTGATATAGTCGACTTGATACCTTGACTAGTCGACTAACCTAGGCAAAACTTGTTGTATTAATCGACCAATCTCATATCCCAGTCGACTATAAACAGTTTTTGACTGTTAAACAGTTATTGTTATTCTGGTGTTTATCAACGTTCTGATTTTCAAATTTGAGTCGATAACTTCCCTAACTGACCATTGATTTCACCTATAACCAAGGGTCGTGATATCGCTCAATCTTCCCAATCCAAAGGGAAAGAAAACATGACAGTCGAGTTGTATGGGGAAGCTCCACCAAAGCAGAAGAGGGTCAATGCTAGCGACAATCAGGAATCCAAATTCTTGTTGAAGGTGTACTTTTCAATGACGAACAAGTTGTGACAATTTTTCACTGCTTCACAAGAGTAATAAGATCAAGTTACCCGAAATTTGGCGCCCTGGCGAAGTTGGACGTACTAACGACACCAACTATTGCCTCTTTCATCGGAAGGTAACCCTCCTACCAGTAGATTGATTGAGGTTTTACCTACACACAAAATTATAGAATTTCAAAAATGAACAATAGAAGTGCAAGGTTCTTAATTCTACTGCAATAGTAAGTGGCTATGCGGGTCGTGATCCATAAGGAGGGACTTGTGATGAAAGCGTGTTGTAAGTTCTTTTTCTACGTTACCAAACTGATTAAAAGTTCTTCTTTGTTCTTTAAAAAGAAAAGAGAAAGATGAAAGTTATGTTAAAATAGGGAAAAAAAAGTGGAAGATAGACGAAAATGATTTTGAAATCATTTTAAATTTAAAAGAAGAGTTAAATTAAAAGAGAAAGAATCAAAAGAAAGAAGGAGAAAAGTATAGATTTTTTAGAAATATTTCTAAACTATGAAATGAAAAGAAAGAAAAGAAAGATCTAAAGTTTACTTACCTTATTATGCTTAACTCTCCTTATATCCTAAGCAACAACTTTCCTTGGCTTGAAGACGATCCCCGCATGGAATATAAAATTATCCTCACTCCAAACTGCCTATATTATATCATCAAAACTATGAAAAGTAAGTAAGAAATGATACAGAACTTACCTATTTAGAAGTGGAATCCATCATCATAAATCATCAGTGGCTCTTGCGAAGTCAAGGCCTAGTCGAGGCCAATAAATTCATCCGGTTTCAGATCAAACATGAGAGGGCAAAGAACAAAAAACAAGCTTCGATTACATTGAAAAATCTATAAAAAAAAGGAACAAGTTACATCAAGTGTCACTCTTGAAACCACTTTCTCACTCTTTCATATGAATTTCTCTCTAACTTAAGCTATAAAGAAAATAGAAAATTACATAAAGAAGAAAAGAAAAACCTAAGTTAAAAAAAAGAAAAAAAACCTTCTAAGCTCTCTTTACTGGAGTGGTGCCGTTTGCCTTCAGAATTGCAGTATTATAGGAAAAAACCCTCTGCATACTGATAAGTTCATCACTTGGCTTCTAGATTTGGGGTTATCTTCATTAATTTCTCAAGCGAAGATAATAAATCCAAATAAATCTGATTTAGTTAGAATAAATTTGATAATATCCTCTCGCTATTCTATATTTTCTAATAAGATTTGCCTCTAAACTTCTGAATTTGGGATTATCTTGGTTGATCTTCAAGTTAACCAAATGGATCTTCAAAATTTTGGTTTTAACTAGTTTTATATGGTGTTATCTTCTCTGATTTTCTCCAGTCTTTAAATAGAATTGCTTCTAAACCTCTGGATTTCAGTAGATCTTCATTGATTTGCTTGAGTTTTAAAACTTCAGATATAATTGGATAAGCTTGTCCATTTCTCCTCTTTCTTAATTAGTTACCCTGCATACCATTAGATATTAAAATGAATTAAATGGCAGAGTTTATTACAAAATAAATGTAAAAATGTGACAGATGTGACACACTAAATATGCAATGTATGTATACAATTACATCCACACAACTATCTTTTGCTCGTCCTCGAGCAAAAAAAAAAGGCAAAACTATATTAGCTATCCACTTTCGTAGGAATCACGATTGCATTTAATACGTGCAACATGTCATTAAACCTCTAAGTTTTCCCTAGAGGACGAGTTTATCTCCTGAGGGTTTTCAATGAATTACATTCACATAATCCATAAGAAAGAGAAATAATGTGTTAGTTTTTTAAAAAGGCATTTTGAAAGAGAGAAAATAATTGAAGAATTTTTGTAAACATTCAAGTAATCTATAAGTTATAGGAAAACCGAACTTTTCATTTTTAAACTTAGTCTCTTTTTAAAAACTTGTTATCAATCAAGGTAAGGAGTCAAACTGCATTTGACATCTAATCTATTATTTTATCCTAAGTCATATGCACCTTCGTGACCATAAAATTTTGACTCGGGTTCTTCAACTCTAACTCTTATGTCTTATTTTTCATATTTTTGGTGATGTTATTCCTTAGTTCTATTAGGCTTTCTAATCTGCCCATATAACGAACCTTAGGTCGGTGACGCCCAAACCGGACGGTCTTAGGGCACCGGGTGTGAGAAACACTCCAAAGACTTAAGGACTCGAGCAAACAAGGCCACAAAACTAAGATTTTATTAATTATATGGACCGCTTTTAGGCGTGAATACTTATGCTTTATGAGGCACAAATCCTTAGTTATATATATATATATATATATATATATATTATATATATATATATATATATATATATATATATAATATATATATATATATATATATATATATAGACTTGTATCCTTTCAAAAGGATTTGATCCCGAATCCCCACTCAAATTCAACCCTCCAACATTTGAATACAAGATCCACTCCGTTGAAGTTGATCTATACTATTTCAAGTATCTATAAACCAAAAATCAAGTGTTTTAAATACTTTTGCCCATCCATCAAGTTGGGGAAAAACGGACGGCCTAAATAGTGAGTTGGTTAGTTTAACGGTGTAGAACATTTGAAATCTAACAAAAATTAGTTTATAGGGGTTTTTAAATGTTTAGATCATAATGAAATGGCCGGATCGAGAATTTGTATGTCTAAAGACATAGATCTAACCAACTCACTACTTTCGGCCGTCCATTTTGCGTCGCTTGATGGATGGGCAAAAAGTATTTAAAACACTTGATTTTTGATTTATAGATACTTGAAATAGTATAGATCAACTTCAACGGAGTGGATCTTATATTCGAATGTTGGAGGGTTGAATTGAGTGGGAAGGATCCGGGATCAAATCCTTTTGAAAGGATACAAGTCTATCTCTCTCTCTCTCTCTCTCTCTCTCTCTCTCTATATATATATATATATATATATATATATATATATTATAAGGCATAAGAATCTTTGTTTTTTAACCCTAAGTGTGTAAGTGTATAAAGTTTGCATATTTCATCAAGGTAAAAATTAAAACTAAATTACTTTTCATTTTTTCTTCCTAACTCTAGAAATCAAACAAATAATCTTATTTTGACCAAGTATAAGAAATTCTAATTATGATTCTCTTATTCCTTAAAATTAACTTAATTTCTTATAAAAAATAGGTCAAAATATTGTTCTTTTTTAATAAATTAGAATTAAAGAAAATGTTAATTTTTATAAATTAAAAGAAAACTTATGTTATTTTCCCACACCTATCTCATACATTGTCCTCAATATATGAATGAATGCATATATGCATGAAAAAGAAAGGGAAAGAAAAATGTTAGCTCAAGGTGGTGGTCGGATTGGGCCAAGCGTTGTTGCCCAATCAAGATAATGTGGTGGGTCACGAAACCCACCTTATATGACCTCTTTTCTATTTACATATTTACAATCCCTAATATGCAAGATCGTATCATGGGAATTATCCCCTTTATACGATCAATCTTAGAATATCATCTCGGAGTCATTATGGTCTATACCTATGTCCAACAAAGGAGTGTGATTTTATGGAATAGATGATTTGTGCTCTAAATTAAAGGAGCAGGAACCAATACTACCTTAGAAAAATAAAGTTTGAGTTCGAGAATCAGTTTTGGTTCAAGAGTTGCCTCAAAATCAAAGAATTGAAATTCACATTCTTTTCCCATCAATGGAATGTGACTTTCCAAAATGGGTGGTCCAAATTCAAACTCTATGGGGACAGGAATCAGTGTTGGCTCAAAAAATGGGTCCACATTGGGTAAGGACACCGGAGTCAATATTGATTTGAAATTTGAAACTGAATCACAAAATTGAAGATCGAGTTCACAATCATGTTCAAGGTCAATTTCATTGAAATAAAAACTTGTCAATTGTCATGGGTTGATATTGGTCAATTTCAAGGTGGTGTGGTGAAATTAAATCTTGCTTAAAGTCTCCAAGATACCATGATTCTTGTTCCTATCAATATAGCTAGGGGAATCAGGAATGATCAAAAATTAGGTAGGGAGATCTTTCTCATTCCTATCATTAATTGTGTTGACCAAGTGACCATTTGTGCTTCTAATCTATTGAAGGACTCATTTTGGGACTGAATATAATTATTTTGGGACTGAATCATGAATTCTATACTCTTTTCTAAGTCGGCAAGTTCTTCTTGTTGTGTGGGACATGGAAAATAGAGTAAGGATCTTTGATTTGAAAACTTTCATGAGATTATGAGTCCTTCATGTTTTGAACTTGTTGTTCAGACTCATGCAAAGCTTCCAGATTTTTTTCATTCAAGGCATCCATCCTCTTTCGAAATTAGATTTTTCCTTTATTGGTTGTTCTAAAAAAGAGGTATGTTGGTAAGGTGGTTGATAGAATGACTAAGGTAAGTTGTATCCCCACAGACTCGGTGAAGAGTGGTGGTGATTGTTCCTATCTGTTCATAATATTAGGACTGAGGCATATATTGATTCGGATAAGACCAATCTGATATACTTGGTTGGTTAGAATTATGAAATGCCGGGTTGGTGTTATCCAAAAAAGAGGTCAAGGTGTAATATAGATCAATATATGCATTGAAAATTTTTATAATTATACTATATATCACACAAAAAAATGTTAAAAACAAAAACAAACAAACAAATAAACAAATAAAAAGAAATAAAAATCTAGCCTAAGTTGGGATAAACCTTAGACCTAGACGACTCCTAAATGGTAACTGTTCACGGGAGGTATATTGAAGCAATCTGACCACAAGTTAATCGTCCAAGTCGGAGTAAGATCAGTGAAAGGTATCTGTGCTTGAGCAACGGGCTTAATTATGCCAAACCATTGTTCTTTGAGGTTTCGCCTCTCAATCCCTAACCTTTTGTCACTGATTTGACTAAAGCCAAACTCTAACAACTTCCCCCTTAGGTCAGTCTCCTATTTGATTCCGAGATCTTCATAAGGCCAACGTCTGCTCAGTTTTAAGTTAGTCTTAGGTTAGTGAGTGAGGAGATGGTTTGTGGGCTAAGGCAGGGTAATGACTTCCCACCTTATCTTGTTTAAGGATACGCCCTTAGTCTGTTTTAGTGCAGTGTACAAGTATATAGTAGAAGCAATACTTAAGCAATATGAATCACTCAAAATAAGTTTCGTAAACTATATGCAATGCATGCATATCTTTGCTTTAGCACTCTTCAACAGTAATGTAAAAGGTTAAGGAATTAGACACGTGCCTAAGTGCAAAATCTAAACCATTTTTAATATTTAACGTGCAACAAGTTACTATTGGCTAGAAAAGTATATACAGTGAGTTAAGAAAGAAAATAAATAGCTGAAGAAACTAAACTTTGCAAATTAACCAACTTGCAAAAAATACAGGTTAGTCATTTACTAAGATTGTCGTGGAAACGCGACAAATCTGAGGGCTTCTGCGTTATGCTTTCTTGAGCAGAGTCCACTGCCACTTATATGTCCAATACATCAAAAATTTCCTTAATGTTTCCTCCTGCACACAAAAACAGAGAAGAAAAATTTAACCGTTAAAAAACTTTAAAAAAAAAACTTACCGTCCCTCCCATGAAACGGCGTCAATTTTGATTGAGATTTTACCTGCACACAAAAATACAGAATTTCAGAAATGAAGAATAGAAGTGCAAGGTTCTCATTTCTACCACGATAGCAAGTGGTTATGCTGGTCATGATCGACAAGGAGAGACTTGCGATGGAAGCATGTTGTAAGTTCTTTTACTAAGTCACTAAACCGGTTAAAAGTTCCTCTATGTTCTTTAAAAAGAAAAAAGAAAGATGAAAGATACGTAAAGTTAGACAAAAAAAGAGGAAGATAGACGAAGATGGTTTTGAAATCATTTTAAATTTAAAAGAAGAGTTAAATTAAAAGAGAAAGAACCAAAAGAAAGAAGGAGAAAAGTATTGATTTTTTAGAAGTGTTTCAAACTATGAAATAAAAGAAAGAAAAGAAAGATCTAAAGTTTACTTACCTCTTTATGCTTACCTAATCTTGGATCCTAAGCAACAACTTTCTTTGGCTTGAAGGAGATTACTGCATGGAATAAAAGATTATCCTCACTCCAAACCGCCTATATTATATCATCAAAAATATGAAAAGTAAGAATGAAATGATAGATAACTTACCAGTTTAGAAGTGGAATCCATCTTTATTAACCATCAGTGGCTCTTGCGAAGTCAAGGCCTAGTCGAGGCCAATTGATTCATTCGGTTTTAGATCAAACAAGAGAGGATAAGTACTAAAAAAACAAGAAGAATAAAAAATAAGCTTCGATTACATTGAAAAACTATATAAAAAAGGAACAAGTTACATCAAGTGTCACTCTTGAAGCCACTCTCTCACTTTTTCATATGAATTTCTCTCTAACTTAAGCTATAAAGAAAATATAAAATTACATAAAGAAGAAAAAAAAAAAAGCTAAGTTAAAAACTAGATACAAAACCTAGCCTAAGCTCTTTCTGTTTGAGTGGTGCCCGTTTGCCTTCAGAAATTGCAGTATTTATAGGAAAAAAGAGTGCGAAAGGGTGGTGAAGAGATGAGCTCAAATCACTAACCCAACAACCAATATCTTTATCCCTGTTATCCCTTTGTATACTGATAAGCTCATCTCTTCACTTCTGAATTTAGGATTATCTTCATTGATTTCTCAAGTAAGAATAATAAATCCAAATAAATATGATTTAGTTGGAATAGATTTGAAAATATCCTCTCTGTTATCCCATTTTCTGATAAGATTTGCCTCTGGACTTCTAGATTAGGGATTGTCTTTGTTGATCTTCAAGTTAACCAAATGGATCTTTCGAAATCCTATTTTAACTAGTTTTATCTGATGTTATCTTCTCTGATTTGTTCTAGTTTTTGTATAGAATTTCTTTTAAGCCTCTAAATTTGAGTAGATCTTCATTGATTTGCTTGAGCTTTTAAGACTTCAGATTTAATTGGATAAGCTTGTCCATTTTTTCTCTTTCTATATTAAATTCTGCATACTATTAGACATTAAAATAAATTAAATAGCAAAGTTTTATTACAAAATAAATGAGAAAATGTGACACATGTGATTAAGTATGTAATGTACGTGTACAATCATAGATGCTTTGTTCTCAAGGAGAAAATCTAAGCATTAGTGGATACTGGAGTTCTGACTCTCAAATCAGAACGAAAGAAAGTTACCGCCAACATGGTGAATCTCGGTTTCAGGATCTTCTGACAATGACCTTTCAGGACGGGTTAGCCCCTATCCCCAAAGTCAGACTAGATGTCATCTATCCAATGGCTGAAAATCAGGAGGTTAAGGGCCTTATTTCAATGATCACCAAGTATGGAGAGGTCATGTGGGTCAATCCACATATCATCTAGGACGAGCAATGGGAATCCAGTAAGCTCAAGCTCAAAGGCAAGTCATGCAATACCGTCTCTCTTGCAGTAGATGATGATGTCTTGATGATTGCTTCTTCAGTTACTCAGAAGAAGAGAAGCTTGCCTTAGCAGCGCAGCCCGCTACCTCTCAACCTGTAGACACTCGATCTGAAAAATAGTACTTATGACTGTACAATCTGATCTCCAACATGACACAGCCGCCAATGATATCGAAAACAACTGCACTAGTTCAGGCCTCGCCATCATCCCAGCTACAGGACAAAGAAAAGTAAAAGGATGTCCGATTCGATAAGTCCTTGAAGAAGAACCTTTCTCAGGGGCTGACGCCCTTCCGCTTTGACATATTGGCACAGCTTGCCAATATTTCAGCTCGTATCACTCTGCACGAGCTACTTCGCCTCTCGAAAGAGACAGGAGAAGCGCTTAGGGATGCACTTGCTGATTCAAAATCCTTTCTAGCACAAGTACCTACAATACCTACCAACTACGACAGAACTCCATGCCTCCAATGTCATTTGGTACAACAAAAGTGCCATCTATCACTTTCACTCCCGAGGACATGCTTCTTAAAGATAATAAGCATAATAAACCTTTGTACTATACTGGGTATGTTGGCTCTGCATGAATTAAAAGGATCCAAGTAGACTCGGGATCTGCTCTAAGCATCATCCCGAAAAGACTTCTCTACTTCCGCGGCATCCCTCTGATCAGGTTATCGACCACTACTATGACTATTTATGGCTTCAACGATGGGAGTAGTCATCCTCTAGGCAAGATTCATCTCTGATGTAAAATTGGAAACTAAAAGTCAAAAGTAACGTGCTATGTCATCGACGCAGACACGTCTTATAATCTTTTGCTCAGACGACTGTGGATCGATACTAACTGGATGGTCCCCTCCATATTGCACAAGTGCTTCAAGTACATAGGTGATGAGATACAACCGTTTTAAGGAGTGGAGAACTACTTTACTGACTCTCTACTCTATAAAGAGAACAATAGAGGGGGCGAAAGAATAATTGCCAGACAACGTTGACAGTGACGCCAAGGCGAATTCAAAATCAGAAGAAGATGCCATGGCTACTCTTATTTTAAAACCAATTGTAGCATATCTTGATAGTCCTGATTGTAATAATCCCACCGAAGATCAAAGCGAATGGGTCATTAGTGAAGATGTCGTTTTTTATTATTCTTTGTGTCTTGAGGATGTATTTAAATTTGTCAATATTATCTCTTGCACATGCCTCTTCCAATTTCAAAAACGACATGTATGCACATAGAGGAAAATGAACGATCTTTCTTCATTGTTACGCAAAAAAAAACCAATCGCCAATCGTATTTGGCATAGTCCGATCACAGATAACTACATCCAGTGAACCAGATGAAGAGTTGGAACTCCCATAGTTCTTTCATTATGTACGGTTAGTACACTATATGATGAAAGAAATGGTATACAACTTACATCATGGTGAGGTTTAAACTTTAGAAAGGGACGACACATCCCTCTTCAACCCTTCGTGTCAAAAAGAAAGCCAACCAACTATTATGGTCAGACTCGCAGGGGGTTGGGTAACATTACTCCATCTACTCAATCAGAGTTAGAATCTGATGAATTCCTCCCATCGCACTCCTCAGGCTCATCAGATTGGGAATCTAACATGACTGTGGGGGTTGGTTTCCAAAATCTCTTTGCCAATATGGTATCAATCAGTCAGGTGGAGCAAGATGAAGACATAGAGCTATTCGATACTGATCATGGGCTCAACAACTTGATCTTCAATGGGTGAAGTGTTTCGAATAGCGCGAGCCTCCCACCGAAGATAAGGTAATTCAAGTTGACGTGGGTGATCAAACGCACCTAAAGCTCATCTTTATAAGTGAAAGCTTATCGCCTGGAGAGAAGTAAGACCTTATATCACTCATACAAGAATATATAGATGTCTTTACTTGGCGCTATGAAGATATGCCTAGACTCAACCCTCATGTTGCCTTGCACCATCTCAACGTCAAACTGGATGCCAAACTAGTTAAGCAGCAACAACGACGGTTTTGCCCTGACATCATGGAGGCGATCGAGATCGAAGGGCATAAACTCATTGAATATGGATTCATTCATGAGGAACATCACCCAAATTGGGTTGCTAATATTGTGCTCATTCTTAAAAGAATGAAAAGATCAGAATCTGCATTGACTTTCGCGATCGTAATGCCGCCTGTCTTAAAGATGAATTTCCTTTACCCGTTACGGATGTCATGATTGACAATACGTGTGATTTTGAAAGGATGTATTTTATGGATGACAAATCAAGATGTACCCGGATGATAAAAGCACACGTCATTCCGAACACCTTTGGCGGTGTTTTGCTACATAGTGGTGCCATTCGGCTTGAAGAACGTAGGTATGACCTACCAACGGGCGATGAGCATAATCTTCCATGATCACTTACAGAAGATGGTGGAGTGTTATGTTGATGACATTGTAGTTAAAAATTGCAGCAAAGACAACCATCTCCAAGACTTGAGAACTATATTCGATCTCATACGGGCTCACCAGCTGAAGATGAACCTGACAAAATCCTTCTTGGGAGTGTTAAGCGGCAAATTCCTGAGAATCATTATTACATCCAAAGAAATTCACCTTGACCCAGACAAGATTAAGGCGATTCAAGATATGCAACCTCCTAGAAACCTCAAGAAGCTCAGAGGCTTGCAGGGTAGACTCGCTTACATCTGAAGGTTTATTGTAAATTTGTCGGGTCACTGCCAACTGTTTACACAGTAAATGAAGAAAGGTGTTTCTTTCGTCTCGGATGATGCTTACCAGAAGGCCCTCGAGGATATCAAAGAATACCTCACGAAGCCCCACTCCTGGTATTTCTTATTTCAGGGAGACCTTTCCTACTCTATGTGAGAGCCATGGACCATTCTCTAGGCACTTTGTTCTCTTAAAAGAATGATGAAGGTGCCGAACAGGCTCTTAATAGAACCTTGATCGAGACCGAAAGTCGCTACAACCGGTCGAGAAGGAATGCCTTGCTCTTGTCTTCGCCATCCAGAAGACACGATATTATTTGGTCGGGCAGACCATCCATGTCATTTTCATAGTCAATCCTCTAAGGATTCTCATGAGAAAGCCAGATTCTTTGAATTCTAGCTTGCTAACTGGGCCATATTGCTGTTCCAATATGATATGACCTTCATACTTCAAAAAATGATCAAAGGTTAAGCCTTGTGGACTTTCTGGCAGCTCATCCAGTCCCAGAGACGTCAAAGCTACATGAAGACATCCCAGATTAGGTCATCTAAGCCAACGTGACCTCAAGCGATGATGTATGTAAAATGTTCTTCGATGGCGCATCAAGAACAGGACCAAAGGTAAAATTGTTGCTAGAGTGGGGGTAGTGTTTGTCTCGCCAAATGACCTCATCCTCCCCGTGCCTTTCATTAATGGAACCTTATTCCAATAATGTGGCAGAGTACAACGCTCTACTCATTGGCCTCCAGATTGTCAACAAATGGGGGTGAAATATCTCAAAGCCTATGGTGACTTTAAATTGATCATCAATCAAATCATGGGAGAGTATGAGGTTCGGCATGAAGACTTGATACCTTACCACCATGCAACCATCCGATTTTCTAACACATTTGATGGCTTCTAATTAGCCATGCATCTCGCCTCCAAAACATGAAGGCATATGCTCTAGTTGCACTGGCAGCTACATCGGCTTTATCAGCCAATACCAGTTACCATCTAACGGTAGCTACTCGTCCTCTACTCGGCCCGAAGTACGATTTAGAGGTTAGAGAAGTACATACAACCTCAGCAACCTTCAAGCCTAGAGATTGATGATTTTCTATCATCGACTATGCCTGGCATGGCATACTGCCCGATGATCCTAAAGAGGCGAAGTCTATTCGACGATGATCTCCTCAGTTTTACTATGATCAGGAAGTGAAGACACTTTACCGCCATTCATACGATAGTGTACTTCTCGGTTACCTATCAAATTCTAATGGCAAAAGAAGTACTCAAGGAAGCTCATGATGGTATATGCGGTGCCCATCAACCCGGTCTAAAGTCGAAGGATCGACTACACAGGCTTGGCTATTACTGGCCGACGATGATCACCGATGCAGTGCAGTATGCAAAATAGTGTAAAGCTTGTCAAATACATACGGATTTCATACACCAACCACTAGAGCTACTCCACCCCATAGTCGCTTCATGGCCATTCGAATAGGGAATCGATGTTGTAGGGCCCATCAGTCCTCCATCGGTGAAAAATCATTAATTTATCCTTACAATAACCGATTACTTTTCCAAGTGGGCAGAAGTCATACCACTCACTGAAGTTAAAACTACCAACATTATTAACTTTATCAAGCACCACGTCATTCATCGATTTGGTATCCCCAGAGGATCATCCACGACAACAATCCTCAATTGGCGAGCTAGTCATTCTATCAGTTTTGCGATAAGTACCGAATACAGAATATTGCATCAACTGCATATAACCCCGCAGCCAATGGTTAGCAAAAGCATTCAACAAGACGATCATTGATTAGTCTCTAAAATTGCATATTTCATACATCTTCACATTTATTTAATATTAAATTTTGTTAATAATACCTCTCCTTCATGTTTCTAGGTCCATGGCATGAAATGAAGAAGAAGACCCAAATCACCATTTAATTGGTGATTAAAAACCTACAAAGATAGCCATTGACTTTGAAAAGTGAATCCGTCAAAACTGGGCGCCCATATCCAGAAACCAGAACATACAGCAGATAGGGGGCGATGTGACAGCTGCAGCAGACGGCGGCGCGCGCGCGACCACACTATGGCCGCTGAAACGCGGCTATGGCCACGTTTTCGCATGTGCGGCTCCGTACCTATACCCTGGTGCCCCCTTTCGCCTATATATACCCTGGGATTTTCAGAGCATGAGGAAGAGGAGTTTTGAGGAGTTTTAGTGTAGTTTTAGAGTATTTTCTTCTTCCTAGGATAGTTTAGGTTAGTTGTTCTTCTTCCTCTGCTTTTGTATTTTTCATTTCTTGTAGGTCTTATAATAGGGGAGAGAGAGAGTAGTACATAGTTGGAAAGAAAGAGTGCTTATAATGGAAGGTGACAATTTATGAAAGGTTCTCTCTTTATCTCTCCTTGTTTTCTTCTCTCTAACTCCTTTTACATGTTTAGCTAATTTCTCTCATGGCACCTTACTAATAACCACTAAATTGCTAACTTCTTACTTGATAATCCACATTAATTTAATAGCCACTACTTGGCCTTACTCTTGCAAGAGCCAATGATGGCTCATGATGATGGATTCTAACACTCTAACATCCTAATTCTCTAACAAGCTAACATTATTTTATTCCATGCTTACTCTTGTTTTGTTTTGATGGTTTATGTGTAGCTTGCACTTGTTTTGTTGAGTTCGGATGTGAAAGTTCACTTATGGGTCATGCTTTGAAACTCTCTTGAACCAAGGACTAGTGATGGCCAATGATACATGAGGCAACTATCAGAGGTTAGCATAGTTAATGGAGCCATTAGTAATTAGTAGCCATGGATTTTCTTTCTCTTTTCACTTTATTTTAGAAATACTATCAAAAAGCACAAATATCATATCTTCTATGTTCCCACTTCTTCGTGTTTCACCGTACTCTTCTCTTTTCATTCTTTGTTTTCTTTCTTTTTTTTCTTTCAAACATTGAAGAAACTTTAACACACACGTGAACATACCAGTAAAGCTTCTATTGCTTTCCGTCCTTGTGGATTCGACCCATTTAGCCTCTATGTTATAATGGAAGTATCGAGGAAGCCAAAGCATGCACTTTTAACTATTGATTTAAAACATACACTTTTCGTGCACGGTTTTTCCCGATCAAATTTTGGCGCCGTTGCCAGGGATGGGAAGGTTTGATTTCATGTTTTTGTTAACTTTTCTGCTTTGGTTTTTGGTATGCAGGTCAAATTTTTAACATTGCAGAAGTCCACACTAGGTTTTGTGTGGTTTGGTAAATTCTTGTATATTATTATATTCTGCCGCTACTTTTTGTTTATATTACCTGTGCAATATAATAATTTAAGAACTAAAATATGAAAATTGGATGCTTTAAAACGGTTTAGACATTTTCATCTAGGCACGTGTCAATTTTCATTCCAATATACTGTATTTTGTTCTTGTGTTATTGTGATCTTGACGGAGGTGTACATATTGCATTGCATATAGTCAGGACAAACACGTGGGTGATTTACTCTCTTTGTGTGCTCATTCTAATCTATATTGCACACTTACATGAATTAAACTTAAGGACAAAACCCAATACAACATAAGGTGGGAAGTTGTTGGCCCAAAGGCCTATCACCCTAGTTTTGATGATGATCAACTCATGAAGTTATGTTTACTAATGATCTTGTGTTTAATTAGTGACAGATTCATTATCAAGATCTTAGTAGGTGCATAGCTCAACAAAGGATAAAATGTCAAGATTTGGAGCTAGCACGGTGTGATCTAAGGAGCTTTTGGATCAAGCTTGGACCAAGTCAAGAAGATGAGAAGCCTTCAAGTGAAGACTTCAAAAAGATGAAGACTTGTGCCTAGGTATAAGATTTTGTTTTTATTTTAGATAAAATGTAAAGGATAGAGTAGTTGGTAGATTGCTCAAGTATATATCACACACACACTCTTGATAGAATTGTTTTCATAAAAGCTTTTTTAGTTTATAAAAGATTTTTCTCCGTGACAAAATACTATTTGGTTTTTGATATTCATATTTACATCTTTCAACCAAAACCAAGTTTAGAGCTTAATGTCAAAAACTTAGATATTTCATCTTATTTGTGTAGTGGATCATATCCATACACACTATGCTTTAATGAGTTCAAAATATCTGTTTTTATTAAAGGAGGAGTTTGGAATACAAGTTTTTCATTTGAGCCAATATTTCTAACTTACAAAAATAGTCCAATCTTTTATAACATGCCTTGATTTTGTGCAAGCATGTTTGAATATCAAAGTATATTGGTTAAACTATTTTTGTAGATTTTTAAGTATTTTATGGGATTTTATTTGAACCAAAAGACTTAGTTTTTAAATTCCAGAAAAACAGTTTCCAGGCTTCAGCAAGTCGACTGTATAGTCGATTTGGTCTGAAGTCGGTCGACCGGCTCGGTCGACCGACGTGCATGACGTGAACGCCTTTGTGTACTGGAGGACGGCCGACCGTGCCGGTCGACCGCTTCAGAGAGCTCTGCTCTCTGGAAATTTTGGCTGACCGTACGGGTCGACCGACAGAGAGTTCTACTCTCTGCTCCAGTGGCTCAGTCGACCCGGGCGATCGACCGTGGCTCCAACGGTCGGATTTCTGACCGTTGGCGGTCGACCGGCGGGTCGACGGCAGGCCTGACAGACCCCAATGGCTATATTTTTCTGGCCTATAAATTTGGGGGTTTGGTCATTGTTTTGTAACAAGATTTTAGGAGAGCTTTGAGCCAGTTTTTCCCATTCCATTAAAAGAGTTTTCTCCACATATTTGAGAGCTAATATTTCCAATCAAAAGGAAAGATTTTATCAAGAGTGTTTAAGTGATTTCCTTGAGTTTTTCACCATAGTTCTTTCCTTGCTTTCTCACAATCACTTGAGCTATCCATTGTCTTATCTATCCATAGGATTGTGTTGTAATTGGTGATCAAAGTGTTTTAGATCACCAAGAGATTTCTTCTTTGTTCTTTGAGGAGGCGGACAAGTGTGTTCGCGGTGGTTTAGAGTTCTTGTGTGAACTCGGTGTTTGAGGTGCGGCCTCGGCGAGCTAGTGAGCTTGCGTGTGTACGGGCTAGGGAGTCCGAGAGCTTGTAGGTGTTGCGGCACCAAGGAGAGATCCATTGGGATCTTGCATAGTGGAAATCCTTCGTGTGTCGAAGGCGGGGATGTAGAGCAAGTGTGCTCGAACCTCGAAACAAACCCTTTGTGTTTGCGATTGCTCTCTCTCTCTCTCTCTCTCTCTCTCTTTGTCTCTTATTATATCTTGCATGTGTTTATTGTTCATCTTTATATGCTAGATATACATTGTGAGCTTTATTGATATACTTGCTTGGGATTGTTTGCTAACACTTGTATTCAACCAAGAGAGCCAACGCGGCACCTCAACCCATTCAAGGGGAATCTAGAGGAGTTTGTCCAGAGCCCTTCATGGGGAATTCGGCAACACTCTTTGGTTATACGTGGTGTTTAGTGTAAGAAGTTTAATTAGGTCATAATTGTTTTTAGCTTCCGCATTATTTGGCATTAAGTGACCATTAGATTAGCCATCACCTATTCACCCCCCTCTAGGTGAACTTTCAATTGGTATCAGAGCTTGGTACTCTGATTTGGGTCTAACAACCTAGAGTTAAAGATCCTCATTTTTAGGCTAATCACAATATTTGGTACACACACCATGGAGTTCATGTCACCACCCACTTTTGACATTCTTAACATCCAAATTTGGAAGGTTAAGATGGCATTGTACCTCAAGGCCTTAGGCATTCATGTTTATCTTGCTACAATTAAAGATTCTTATGTTAATGATAGCAAGTACATTGAGGCTAATGCAAAAGCCCTTCATGCTTTAAAGTCTACCCTAAATGATGAATATTTATCTAGGGTATCTAACATTGATTCGGCTTTTATAGCTTGGAACATCATCACTCCCTTGGCGAAAAGGATCTATATTATGTCGGGAGCGATTCGGACGTTGGAAGCAACACCTCCAACGTATGCTACATGGTCCAAGGGGATAACCCCTTGAGGTAAACACCGAATTCGATGATGAAGACATGTCATATGATGAGCTTACTACTTATTGTCAACTTGTGCTTGAAAGATATGACATGCTTAAAAAGAAAAATAAAAATTGAAAAAGAACATTGCTTGCATGCATAAAGAATATGATTCATTTAGAAGTAACATTGCATGTTTAGAAAAAGATAACAAAAATTTGAAAAAGAATTTTGATTGCATGCTTAAAGAAAAAGATTCAGTAGCAAACAAGATTGCATGCTTAGAAAAAGAAAAAGGTGATTTGAAAAATGAAAATGTTTCCTTGATGACCAAATTAAATAATCTTTGTGAAGGAAACACTATTTTGAAAAATAAAGTTGATTTGGTGGAAAAACAAAAGGAAGTTGTTTTTCAAGAAAATAAGTCTTTGAAAAGAAAATTTGTGAAAAAGAAAAAGAATTTGTTTCGAAAAAGAAAAAGAAAAATGATCATATATCTCACCATGCTTTACATGCCACCACTAGTGAGATTAATGTTTTGAAAGATAAAATTAATGATTTGAGTTCAACCTTGAACTCTTGTGCATTCAACCACACTAGATTGGAGTCTATGTTTTCAAAGAAACAAACTCCATCCATTCATGCACATCATCATGCTTATGTTGCACACCATGATCATACACACTCACATAAGCATACTAAGGTGTACACATTGTGGCCGCAAAGGCCATTTAGCAAAGTTTTGTTATGATAGATTGCATCATTTTTGTAACACCCCGATTCCACGGATACGGGGACGTCACTGCGACGTATATACGTAGGTCATAAATTGCCCCCACGTATATACGCTAAGCATAAAAGTACAACAAGGATCAGAGTACACGACAAAGCGTGGTATTCATACATATGCCAACACAAGAAGTACACATACAAAGTTATCACAGGATATTATAAAGTATTACACAATACATGTGTATTACATCATAACCAAGTCCAAAAGAAATATATACAAATATGTATACAAAAAGCTCACAAGTAGAAAGAAGATCTCGTGAGTCAAAAGGTAAGTCTGGCACGAGGGGACTGGAACTAGTCCGCCTGCTCACTAAGGTAAGCTCGGTCCTCTGTGGATGGCTCCACTTCGTTCCAAGCTTCGGAACCTGAATGTGCAAATCCAAGGAGTCAAGACATATAACAATAAACAACTATAGCCAAGTGGCTAAGGGACATGAATAAGGAAAGATGAAACAATTATAAGGAATATCAACTAATAAGTATGAAAAGCATGAAGAGATAAAATCCTAATACAATGAATCTACAGTTAACGTCTTATTATTATTACTTGTCTTACTGTGATATCTAACTATGTGACCCAGCGTCCCAGAGCACATAGATCCATATCCTAGTAAAGCAAGGTTGTTATTGGAAACAGCGGTTGTATCGACGAACTATGTTTACAGTGGGTCCCGTGCATGCCCGGGACCACGGTCCAGGGTGTTCCGTTGCTTGATGACGGAACCAGCCGCAAGGCCTATCAGGAGGGACTTATGTATGCCCTTTGTCATGACTGTATCAGGAAGAGGGAGCAAGCACTCCCCTCGGTCCCCTGGAGGCCCTCAGGTCAGACCGGAAATATAATTGTACAATATATCTAATGCCACTGTAAACACGAACACATATCGATATCCGCATGTTTCCCCCGACCCATGTGTAAGTTGGTCCATTTTATACAAAAGTCAAGTGCATCATGCTTGGTTTAAGAGATAGCATGATAAAAGGTGATATTCACTATTTAACGAGTCATGAAACGAGAATATGTAATAACAATTCATGAAGTAACAAGTGGTGAGATCCATCAAGTAACATGTCATGTAATATCAGTTATGAAGCATAAACAGGAATAATATGTTACACATGTATCAAAGATAAAATCCAAATTCAAATAGGAAACCAACTAAGTCAGACATTCAGAATTAGTCGACTAGGTGGAAGGATTAGTCGACTAATAGGGGTCTTAAGTCGACTAACAGTCTAGATGAGTCGACTAAAACTGGGTTCCAGAGAGTTGTAATTCTGTTTCAGGAAAAGTTAGTCGACTAGGGTTGTAAGGGTAGTTGACTAACAGGGAACCACTAGTCGACTAATGGATACTTAAGTCGACTAAGTCTGTGATACAGAGAGTTGATGTCTTATTTCAGGAAAACAGGAGTCGACTAGGAGAAATGGGTAGTCGACTAGGGGGGTCTAGTCGACTGGTATTATGGCCTAGTCGACTAAAACTGTGAAATCAGAAAAGGTTAAGTTTCAGCTAAGGTGGGTTAGTCGACTGGTCCCTAGGTCTAGTCGACTAATCGTGGGAAAACAGCAAACAGAACAGATTTCTAGGGTTTTGTTGAGGGTCTAAAAATATGATTTTTATGTCACAAGTGTGCATGATTTGTCAACACAAGTACACAAAGGAGTTTACAAGTCTTGGTGAGTAGATATACTCACCTCGAACGGTTATGCGAAGCTTATACGAGTTCGAACGGATCGCTTGTCGATGACATCACCAACTAGGTCCTTGGCGATGCTTCCGACGAAGTGAGATGCGATCCAAATCCAAGGGTTGTAGTTGCTTAGGAAGGAGATGAAGGCCTTGAGGTGGTTTGGAGTTAGGGTTTGAGATGGAGAAGGAAATGGTGAAGGCTAAACTCTTGGTGAAGTGAAGAAAAAGAGAAAAGAATTGTAAAGGAAAGTTTATATAGGATTTGATTTTTGTAAAGGAGATGCAATTAAGAAATTGAGAGGGGGTTTTGTGCAAAAAGGGGAGGTGAGGTGTCTCTCCTAGCCACCACTTGGCCGGCCATGGGAGAGAGAGAAAAGATGGGCATTTAATGAGGAAGTAGGTGAGAAATTGTGTGGAGTTGGAATTTTGGAGTAAATGGAATTTGGAAAATGGAAAAAAAACTTGTGGTTGTGGAGGAAAGAAATAAAGGAAAGGAAAAATGGAAAGAAATTCTTAAAGGAAGGTATTTACTTTAACTTGGAAATTGAAAATATTGAAAACATGGATTCCTAGGTTTAGGTCATGAATGCGGAAAACATTTCGGAAAATACCGAAATCGTCCGAAATTCAAGTATCTCGGAACGACCCATAAATTTTACCAAAAATCAATAATAATACATGAAGACTTATAGTGAAACCCGTTTGAAGAAATACTTTATAGTTTTAAAACTAAAAATCCCGGAATCAGTTATCTACCGACTCCGTTGGAATTTCATAAATTCATAAAATTCTCAGAAAAAGTATTTAAGTAGGGAATATGATTCTAAGAAATAAAGTCTAAAGGACTTTCTAGAAATTCCTAACTGTTTGGAAAATAAAAATTCGGGAATCGATCAGTGACACTGGTCGACACCGGTTTGAAGAAATTCATTTTAATTCAGGAAAAATCCAGAAAATCATATAAAATCTAATATATTGGAAAATGATATTTGAAATTGAAATCGGTCAAATACAGGAAGTAAATCGAAAAATACGGTCGAAAACTGAATACGCAACTAAGTACGTATTCTGGGAACAGGGTATTACAATCCACCCACCTTACAAAAATTTCGTCCTCGAAATTTCATAAGGTGAAAGGTAACAGGAAAGGTAACAGATAGATAATGAAAAGAAGAGTGATAACAGTAGAAAAGAATAGAAGGAAAGAGTTTTTACCAAATCAAGATGTGAAGAGTTGAGGGTAACGCTCTCGGATAACATCCTCTCGTTCCCAAGTGGCCTCTCCTGGCGCATGCCTGTTCCAAGACACCAACACTAATGGTATAGCCTTGTTCTTCAGTGTCTTCACACTCTTATCCAAAATGGTCATCGGCTTCTCCTGATATGATAAATCTGGCTGTAGTTCCAGTTCGGAATGATCCAAAATATGACTATCATCCTTTACATATTTCCTCAACTGAGATACGTGGAAAACATTGTGCACACCATCCAAAGATGGAGGTAAGGCCAATCTGTAAGACACATCTCCCACTCGCTCCAAAATTTCGAATGGGCCGATATATCTCGGACTCAGCTTTCCACGAAGACCGAACCGGATAACTCCCTTGGTAGGTGATATCTTCAAGAACACATGATCTCCTGCCTGGAATTCCAATGGCCTTCTCTGTGAATCAGCCCAACTCTTCTGCCTACTCTGTGCTGCCCTGAGGTGATCCCTGATGATTCTGACTTTCTCTGTTGTCTGAATCAGGATTTCTGGTCCCAAAAGTCTCCTCTCACCGACTTCATCCCAACAAATCGGTGATCTGCACTTTCTTCCATACAGTGCCTCAAAAGGTGCCATCTTGATACTTGCCTGATAACTGTTGTTATAAGAAAATTCGGCCAAATGAAGATGGTCTTCCCATGATCCCTTGAACTCAATCATGCAGGCCCTTAGCATATCTTCAAGGATCTGGGTAGTCCTTTCAGATTGTCCGTCTGTCTGAGGATGATATGATGTACTGAATTTCAGACGAGTTCCCAAACTTTCTTGGAGACTTTCCCAGAAATGAGATCTAAATCTGGTGTCTCTGTCTGAAACAATACTGACTGGTACCCTATGAAGACGAACTATCTCCTTCATGAACTTGTCTGCCAGAACCTCCGTTGACTGTCCCACCTGAATGGTATGAAGTGAGCTGACTTGGTGAGACGGTCAATGATTACCCACACAGCATTATTACCTTTAGGACTGCGAGGCAATGCCGTGACAAAATCCATGGTGATGTGCTCCCACTTCCATTCGGGTATCGGCAAAGGTTGTAGAAGTCCAGCTGTCCTCTGATGCTCTATCTTTATCTGCTGGCACACCAGGCACTTGGCAACATACTGGGCTATCTCCCTCTTCATAGCATTCCACCAAAACTGCTTCTTTATGTCCTGATACATCTTGTTTCCCCCTGGGTGTATGGAATATGCTGAACTGTGTGCTTCTGCCAAAATCTTTTGTCTAACTTCTCCTTGGGGAACACAAAGTCTGCTACCAAAATATAATGCACCATCTGGATGAATGCAGATATCAGTTCTCAATCCAGCCTTTACCTGAGCTCGGAATGTCTGTAATCTGGGATCTTCCTTCTGAGCTTCCCTGATCTCATCAATCAATGCTGACTGAATCTGCAAAGTCATGAACTGTCCTGCCTTCTCAGTCCTTCGAACTAACACCAAGTCCAATCTGATGAAGTCTTGAATCAACTCCTTCTGCTGAGTAAGCTGGACAAGCACTCTATTCTCTGGCATCCTGCTCAGTGCATCAGGAACTGTATTGACCTTGCCTGGATGATATTGCAAGTCAATATCATAGTCCGCCATCAATTCAAGCCATCTCCTCTGCCTCATATTCAACTCTTTCTGTGAGAAAATATACTTGAGGCTCTTGTGATCAGTGTATATCAACACTTTATCTCCCAGAAGATAATGCCTCCAGATCTTCAATGCAAATATCACAGCTGCTAGCTCCAAGTCATGAGTTGGGTAATTCCGCTCATGAGTCTTCAGTTGCCTTGATGCATATGCTATGACATGACCATGTTGCATAAGCACACACCCCAGGCCTTTACCTGATGCATCACTGTAGATGACCATCCCTCCTCTACCTGAGGGAGTCCTCAAGATTGGAGCTGAAATGAGCCTCTGTTTCAATTGCTCAAATGCTGCAGTACACTCCTCAGTCCATATGTACCTTTCCCCTTTCCTGGTGAGCCTGGTCAATGGAGCTGCAATCCTAGAGAAATCCTGGACAAAGCGTCTGTAATATCCGGCTAGTCCAAGAAAACTCTTAATCTCAGTCACCGTCCTCGGAATCTGCCAATCCCTCACTGCTTGGACTTTGCTGGGGTCAACTGAGATCCCTTTTGCTGAAACTATGTGTCCAAGGAAGGCTATGCTGTCCAACCAGAACTCACACTTGCTCCTCTTGGCATGAAGCTGCTCCTGCTGGAGAGTCTGCAACACAATCCTCAAGTGTTCTGCATGCTCCCTGTTGTTCTTTGAATAGATCAGGATGTCATCTATGAAAACAACAACAAACTGATCCAGATAGGGCGAGAACACTCGGTTCATCAAATCCATGAAAACTGAAGGGGCATTGGTGACTCCGAAAGGCATAACTAGAAACTCATAGTGGCCATAACGGGTCCTGAATGCAGTCTTCGGAATATCCTCCTTCACCCTCAGCTGATGGTAACCCGTCTGTAAATCCAATTTAGAGAATACACGGGCTCCATGAAGCTGATCAAACAGATCATCAATCCTGGGTAAAGGATACTTGTTCTTGATGGTAACTTTGTTCAATTCCCTATAATCAATACAAAGTCTCTTACCACCATCCTTCTTATTGGCCAACAGCACTGGAGCTCCCCATGGTGAAGTACTTGGCCGAATCAATCCCTTGTCTGAGTATTCCTGCAGTTGCTTCTTCAAAATCTCTAACTCCGTCGGTGCCATCCTGTACGGAGCCTTGGATATAGGAGCTGCTCCTGGAACTGTATCAATGGAGAACTCAATCATCCTATCCGGTGGCAGTCCTGAGATCTCAGCAAACACTCCTGGGAATTCATTCCACACTGGTACCTTCTGCTTCTGAACCTCCGAAGTAGTCATCCGAGTCTTTCCCTTGGTAGACTTCACTTCTCCACTAAATTGGAACTCCGGTTGATGAGGGATTCTGAAATTAATTTTCTTCTCCCTACAATCAATAACTGCATGGTACTGACTGAGCCAGGTCATGCCTAAGATTACGTCGTACCCTTTGGTGTCTAGTACGATCATATCTATGGCCAAGATCTTATCACATAGTTCTACCGGACAATCAGTACAGACTCTAGAAGATATGACTACCCCATTCCCTGTACTAATCTCCCATTTGTGGTCTAAAGATCTAACAGGTATAGAATGCAAAGCCACAAAATGGTCTGAGATATAACAATGGGATGCACCTGAATCGAAGAGAGCGAGAACAGGTTTTAAATGAACTCCGATGTTACCTGTTATCACTTCCTCTGAAGTCTCAGCCTCTTCTGCTGTCAGATTGTAAGCCTGACCTCTACCACGCCCTGCTGCAGTCCTAGCTCCTCTCTGGACTGGGCGAACAACATGCTGTGGAGGAAGGGGAAGAGCTCTCCTCATCACTGGTCCCTGATTCCTCTGCCCAAGTGGCCCTGGAAGTGCCCTCTGTCCATTCGGTCCTTGAGGTGCCGGCAAAGCTTGGTTGGCAAACCCAATTCTCCTGTGTGGACAAGTCTCTACTGCATGGTCTCGGGACCCACACACCAAACACAATCCATTTGCCCTCCGGCAATTCTGCTGAGAATGACCTGGTTTCTGGCAAAAGTTGCAGATAGGACCTGGTCGAGCCATCTGGTAAGGAGCTGGTCTGAATGGTTGCCTCTGAACCTTTACTGCTCTATATGGGCCTCCTCTTCCCATTGGTACAAATGGCCTCTTCATGGCCTGGTTCCACATCTGGTCAACTTTCTTCTTCTCAAGCCCACGCTCAACTTCTCGAGCTATGGTGAGAACCTCCGAATAAGTCTTCAGCTGCTGGGGCATCAAGAAGACCTGTATGTCCATATGCAGGCCCTGCTGGAATCTGCTAGCCCGCTTCTCCTCATCCGTCACCATGTACGGAGCAAAGCGGCTGAGTCTGAGAAACTCCGCGGCGTACTCGTCCACGGACTTGTTCCACTGCTGGAGTCTGATAAACTGCTCTTCCATGTCCTTCTGAGCAGTAGCAGGGAAGAATCTGTTATAGAAGCTCTTGGAGAATGTGTCCCAGGTGACAGGCTTCTCCAGTCTGGCCTCTTCAGCAAGCCACCATGTTCTGGCTACATCTTTCAACTGAATCTTGGCGACCTCAACTTGGTTCTCCTTTGGTACCCTGGCTGCATTCAGCAAATCAGTGGTGTCTGTCAGCCATTGTTCAGCATCCAAAGGCTTCTCTTCTCCCGTGAAGATGGCTGGCTGCAGCCTCCTGAAATCTGAAATATTCCCCGGCCTCTGTTCTTTTGGAGCTGTCAACTCTTGCCGGAGAAGCTCAGTCTGCTGCTGCTGGTTCTCCATCATTGTCTGAATGACCCTTAGAATATCCACATTCTCTCCCGTGGGTCCATTCGAAGCTTGCCCCGAGTGGTTACGGCCCGTCCTTCGCTCCATACCGAGTTGGGAAAAGATAACTGGAATTTGAAAACAATTGGAAGGAGTTTAGGATACAAGGGAATGAATCGAGGAAGGAATCAAGAAGGACTTAATAACTTTGTATATTGTAGTTGGCATTAGCAAATTGCTAGAATTTGCTGCTTGATTGTACTTTAGGTTTGAGAGCCTAGGCTCTGATACCAACCTGTAACGCCCCGATTCCACGGATACGGGGACGTCACTGCGACGTATATACGTAGGTCATAAATTGCCCCCACGTATATACGCTAAGCATAAAAGTACAACAAGGATCAGAGTACACGACAAAGCGTGGTATTCATACATATGCCAACACAAGAAGTACACATACAAAGTTATCACAGGATATTATAAAGTATTACATAATACATGTGTATTACATCATAACCAAGTCCAAAAGAAATATATACAAATATGTATACAAAAAGCTCACAAGTAGAAAGAAGATCTCGTGAGTCAAAAGGTAAGTCTGGCACGAGGGGACTGGAACTAGTCCGCCTGCTCACTAAGGTAAGCTCGGTCCTCTGTGGATGGCTCCACTTCGTTCCAAGCTTCGGAATCTGAATGTGCAAATCCAAGGGGTCAAGACATATAACAATAAACAACTATAGCCAAGTGGCTAAGGGACATGAATAAGGAAAGATGAAACAATTATAAGGAATATCAACTAATAAGTATGAAAAGCATGAAGAGATAAAATCCTAATACAATGAATCTACAGTTAACGTCTTATTATTATTACTTGTCTTACTGTGATATCTAACTATGTGACCCAGCGTCCCAGAGCACATAGATCCATATCCTAGTAAAGCAAGGTTGTTATTGGAAACAGCGGTTGTATCGACGAACTATGTTTACAGTGGGTCCCGTGCATGCCCGGGACCACGGTCCAGGGTGTTCCGTTGCTTGATGACGGAACCAGCCGCAAGGCCTATCAGGAGGGACTTATGTATGCCCATTGTCATGACTGTATCAGGAAGAGGGAGCAAGCACTCCCCTCGGTCCCCTGGAGGCCCTCAGGTCAGACCGGAAATATAATTGTACAATATATCTAATGCCACTGTAAACACGAACACATATCGATATCTGCATGTTTCCCCCGACCCATGTGTAAGTTGGTCCATTTTATACAAAAGTCAAGTGCATCATGCTTGGTTTAAGAGATAGCATGATAAAAGGTGATATTCACTATTTAACGAGTCATGAAACGAGAATATGTAATAACAATTCATGAAGTAACAAGTGGTGAGATCCATCAAGTAACATGTCATGTAATATCAGTTATGAAGCATAAACAGGAATAATATGTTACACATGTATCAAAGATAAAATCCAAATTCAAATAGGAAACCAACTAAGTCAGACATTCAGAATTAGTCGACTAGGTGGAAGGATTAGTCGACTAATAGGGGTCTTAAGTCGACTAACAGTCTAGATGAGTCGACTAAAACTGGGTTCCAGAGAGTTGTAATTCTGTTTCAGGAAAAGTTAGTCGACTAGGGTTGTAAGGGTAGTCGACTAACAGGGAACCACTAGTCGACTAATGGATACTTAAGTCGACTAAGTCTGTGATACAGAGAGTTGATGTCTTATTTCAGGAAAACAGGAGTCGACTAGGGAGAAATGGGTAGTCGACTAGGGGGTCTAGTCGACTGGTATTATGGCCTAGTCGACTAAAACTGTGAAATCAGAAAAGGTTAAGTTTCAGCTAAGGTGGGTTAGTCGACTGGTCCCTAGGTCTAGTCGACTAATCGTGGAAAAACAGCAAACAGAACAGATTTCTAGGGTTTTGTTTGAGGGTCTAAAAATATGATTTTTATGTCACAAGTGTGCATGATTTGTCAACACAAGTACACAAAGGAGTTTACAAGTCTTGGTGAGTAGATATACTCACCTCGAACGGTTATGCGAAGCTTATACGAGTTCGAACGGATCGCTTGTCGATGACATCACCAACTAGGTCCTTGGCGATGCTTCCGACGAAGTGAGATGCGATCCAAATCCAAGGGTTGTAGTTGCTTAGGAAGGAGATGAAGGCCTTGAGGTGGTTTGGAGTTAGGGTTTGAGATGGAGAAGGAAATGGTGAAGGCTAAACTCTTGGTGAAGTGAAGAAAAAGAGAAAGAATTGTAAAGGAAAGTTATATAGGATTTGATTTTTGTAAAGGAGATGCAATTAAAGAAATTGAGAGGGGGTTTTGTGCAAAAAGGGGAGGTGAGGTGTCTCTCCTAGCCACCACTTGGCCGGCCATGGGAGAGAGAGAAAAGATGGGCATTTAATGAGGAAGTAGGTGAGAATTGTGTGGAGTTGGAATTTTGGAGTAAATGGAATTTTGGAAAATGGAAAAAAAACTTGTGGTTGGGGAGGAAAGAAATAAAGGAAAGGAAAAATGGAAAGAAATTCTTAAAGGAAGGTATTTACTCTAACTTGGAAATTGAAAATATTGAAAACATGGATTCCTAGGTTTAGGTCATGAATGCGGAAAACATTTCGGAAAATACCGAAATCGTCCGAAATTCAAGTATCTCGGAACGACCCGTAAATTTTACCAAAAATCAATAATAATA